>ML259345.1:0-118122 GCA_005239495.1 Nicotiana undulata | reverse complement strand
GGGGGGGGGGGGGCTTTTGAAACAGTTATATAGTTAAGGGGTCATTAGTTCCCAGCCGTTAGATCAAAATAGATCAACGACTGGGATGAATTCAACTAATTAATTGGATAGGGCTGGGGCCGACCGGGTTTAATTGGTTGGGCCTGGGTAGTTTTGGGTGTGTAGAGGAAGGTTTGGGCCTGGGCAAGTTAGCCCATGTCCGATTTTAAGCTTAATTAAGCTAATTAATCAACTCTAATTAAATTAAAACTTAATAAAATGTGATAATCAATTCTAATTTAGTCTTTATCTAATTAGTTGATAAGTTAATTAAGAGTAAAATCAATTAGTTTAAATATCCCCCAGTAATTAATCCTTAAATCTACATTATGCCAAAGAATCATCATTTTTGTTGCTATTTATTTCAATTAATTACAAATAATAAATTTATAATTTGTTGATGATAATGATTAAATTTATGCGCCTAATTATGAAACGTTAAATCATTTATAAATTTTAGAAGATGAATTATGATTGTGCAATGCAAAAACAATTCATGAATAGCACCAAAATTCAACAAAATTTATAAAACTAAATAATTTATTGGATTTTGTAGGAATATATGGTAGGTAAAAAATCACATGCTCACAAGTACTATGCGATCGCATAGGGTCCTTCGCGATCGCATAGCACAAATTTTAGGAGGGGGTCATTAGCACTAGGCGATCACATAGCTTAGGCTGCGACCACACAGTGTAGTAAGGGGGCTGGGGGCTGGGTAGGCTTTGCAAAGTGCGATCGTGCCTCATGGTATGCGATCACGTAGGGTGGGGGATGCGTAACTGTGCGATCGCATAAGAACTGTCGCGATCGCATAAGTCACATTTTTGCCCAGTGATTTTAAAAGCAGAACCTATACGAGATTAACCCAAAATTTCATAACTTCTTTTTCTTCACTCCACCTTGGGCCATTTTAGAAAGACAACTTCACCATAACTTCATAGATATGTAGCCTTAGACTCTTTTCTTAAATATTTATCAACACCCATTAGATTTTTAGGCCTAAAATATGTTTTACAGGGTAGAAAATTAGGGATTTGGGTAGAGTTAGAGATTTTTGATTAATTGGAATTTAGACCTCGTTTTGGGGTCAGATTTATAAACTAATTATATATTCGGGTTCGTGGGTGAATGGGTGATCGGATTTTGGTCCGAACCTCGTGTCTTGATCAAGCGGGCCCGGAGTTGATTTTTGAATTTTTGGGAAGAATGTTAGAAAGTCTATAATTAAGCATTGGAATTGAATTATTTAGCGATTATTGATGTTATTGAGTCAATTATGTCTAGATATAATTGATTTGGAGTCGAGTTCAAAAGGAAAAGCGGCGATTAAGGCGTGATTTTGGTCGTGGAAGACGAGGTAAGTGTTTGACCTAACCTTAGCTTGAGGGAATAGGTGTTGAGTCTTATTTTCTATGTGTTTATTCCATGTGCAACGTATAGGTGAGGTGACGAGTACCTATATGTTGGTGTCAACCATGCCCGTGAGTCGGATATTATGAATTACGTGATTTTCATTGTTATTTACTGCGTTATAGTTTGAATTTCACTTTGGTGGTTGTTCATTTGATGGAAATTATTGGTTGTGAATAATGTTGAGTACTTGTTTCAGTTGAGGAATATTTTGTAAAGTTATGTACTTGAGTCGAATTGGTTATAGTTGTGTCCCTTGCCGGGACGGTGATATTTCTACTGTAGTTCTCTTGCCGGGATGTTGTGATTTATTGTTATGGTTCATGTTGTTGATTTCTTCCTTGCCAAACTGTTGTTCTTGATATTGTTTGGGTGAGGAAGAGTGTAAAGCACAAAGGGTGATTCCGTGTATTATTTATTGTGAGGATGAGAGTGTAAAAGCACGAAGGGTGATGCCGTGCCATGTTATGATATTAAAAGCACGAAGGGTGATGCCGTGCACTTATTTTGGTGAGGATGAGAGTAAAAGCACGAAGGGTGATGCCGTTCACTTGTTTTGGTGAGTATGAGAGTAAAAGCACGAAGGGTGATGCTGTGCACTTGTTTTGGTGAGGATGAGAGTAAAAGGCCGAAGGGTTATGCCGTGCACTGTTTACTCTGTGTTGTTACTTTCTGTTGTTACTTTGATATTTAAACTGTTGCCTTATTCTGTTATGTCTGTTAATTGTTATCTCTTTTTCCCAGCATGTTCCCCTTTTTCTCTTGTACTTAACTGATTATTTTGCATTTATTATTCTTTCGATTATTGTTAAATTGCACAGGTTGTATTAGTTGTCGTGTCCTAGCCTCGTCACTACTTCGCCGAGGTTAGGATAGACACTTACTCAGTTCATGGGGTCGGTTGTACTGATACTACACCTGTACATCTTTTGTTGTGCAGATCCCGGTACAAGACCCTGTGAACATTAGAGCTAGGAGGCTTCCTTCGGTCTACCCGGAGACATCGAGGTAGTCGTACAGGCGTCCGCAGGCCTTGGCGTCCCCTTCCACTTCTCTATTTCTATTTTTAGTATTTCAGAAATAGATGTATTTACTTCTTTCAGACCGTTACATGTATTATTCGTAGATAGTCCGTGACATTGTGACTCCAAAGATCTGGGTTTGGTTATTTTGAGAATTCATAAAATCAGTGGATTGAGTTGTGTACTTCTAGTCTGTTTTCGTTTTTATGCTCTTATTTATGAAAGTGTCGTATTTCACTTGTTCTCATTTAATAATAAAGAATTATAACGGATTTGAATATTTACGTTGGCTTGTCTAGCGGGTTCAACGTTAGGCGCCATCACGGTCCCGACGGTGGGAATTTCGGGTCGTGACACTGGATTATAAGCCCAGGCCAATTAATTTTCTTCCCGCTGTCCAAACATTCCATAAGGACCAAGCCCATGTAAGTGTCAATGTGCCTCCCTTCCTGCCTTGGCAATACACACTTGTTTACAAATTCGAACAACACTTTGTGGGGTGGCTTCATCTCACTCTTGTAGACAGCCTTGGGCTCAAGTTCCTCTTCATTGTCACTGAATTTTCTGGTAATGGAAAGGGCAGTAGGGAGATTCTCTAGGCTTGGCAATTTGAGCTTCGCATAGTCATTGTACCCTTCAGCAGGTACACCCGAGATATCTCCTAGCTCCTTTGCATCAACAGTGACTTTCACTCCTTTCACCACATTGGTGATCCTTCCATATTTTATCTCACAATTGGCCATAAACACTACAATTTCATTTATGGCCAGCCTGCCATCCATCTGAAGGACCATGTCCTTCCAGCCTTGCAATTGTAACTTTCCAAAAGCAACAACATTCCTTCCTCCTCTAAGTCCCTGAGGAGTCTGCCTTGCAAGATAGTCCTTTTTTCAAATTTGACCATCTTGTCTTTCTCAGCATCAGAATCATCTTCTTCTTCCTCTCCACTCCATTCTTCTTCCTCCATAATTTTCACTTTTCTTGATTTCACAGCATACCTGGTTCTTTTAGCCATAGTGGATGGTTCATCGGACTTTGACTCTGAAGCAGACTTCTTAGTAGAAGTCTTGGCTTTAGGAGTCAGAACCTCCACTTCATCTGTCTCATATTCATCTCGAAGGATCATGTCTATTTCATCAATGTCAACAACCTCAACAAGCTCACCAATCTTCTTCTTACCCTTAGCAACCGATTTTCTTCTACTTTCTTCTAAGGCTTTCTCCAGTTCTGCCTCATTCTGCTTCTTCTGGCTTCTTGTGGCTCTTCCTCTTGTGGAAGGAATTTCAATAGTGACAAAAGGACCAACCTTCCTTTTCTTGTTTTCCCTAGCAGTGCTAGGGGTTTTAGCCTTTGAACTTCCTTTTTTTTTTGGATTATAACTCTCAGTCACTCTTTTCAGTAGGTCTGTGAGGGTTTCCTGTTCAGATGGAGCAAAGTTCATCTACATTTTTCCCAAGTTGAACCAGCCCTTCAACAACTTTGCCAGATCCACTTCCCCCTGTTTTCCTCACATTCTCTTCTATTCCAGAAGATTCCTCTCCCCAAACAACCATTGCACATGTTTCTTTGGTTAGATAACAAGAGTGGGTGAAAAATCAACCACTCTTTTTCCCTTTCCCCTCACAGCACTCCGAGCACCCTCACTCTCCTTTTCTTTTCCTTTTTCATTTTTACCACCAACTCCTCCAGACTTTGTAGTTTCAACACCTGCCATAGATCCTACCAGTACAAACCTATCCTCCAAATTTGTAGAAACTTCAGAAATTCTTTCAGGAGTAACTTTAGGGCTAGATGATACATGTTCAGTGTCAGAAAAAACTGTTTCCCCCTCAGTAGCAGACTTAAATGAATCTTCATATTTCTGGGGTTCTTAGACCTGGCTAGCCTTCAAATGTTTATCTACTTTCTTAGATAATTTGCTCCCAGCCACAGTTTTGCGAGCAAGAGTTTTAAACTTTCCCTTTTTAGCCAGAGGTATGGTTGAAGGTGTGATAGATGGTGTGGGTGTGGGTTCCTTTGGTGGGGATGAAGGATTTTCAGAGGTGTTTGCCATTTGTGAGTTTGGGAGATTTAGACAATGAGTTTGAGTGAGAGTGGAAGAGGAGAGAAGTTTGAGAGAATATTGACGGCTTGAAGGTTTAGAAGTGAAGAAAAAAATAACTCCTAATAAATATAAAGTGGTGGAGTTCAATTGAGTAACGACAACTTTGTAGAAGTCTAATCAAACTGCAAGTCAGTGTGAAAAGACGTTTAAGACTATCCCTAGAATCTAGGCACTTAATGCGATTGGGATTTCTTTGAAACAGAACTGGTTCATTTTATAACGGATAAGTCCAAAAAATAGGACTTGAGATTAGATGGGACTGTGCTTTTAATCATGTTCCAAATATAGTTATTTCAAATTATGCAGAGTGTAGAATACATACTGAGTGATCTTGATGAACCAGGTTCTTCACTGAGAATCTCTTGTGTAAGTCTAAATTTTCCAAGAAAATAGAGACAATATCATTAGAGGTTAATGAGTCATTTTAGCACATGGCACAAGAGTATACTAATTGAAAGTAAGAGATTGAGAAAAATCTAATTCAATTATATACAAAATTTACAGATTTTCTAACCAATTTGTTTTTTCATTTTCATTTTTTTCCGGTTGTGAATTTTGAACTGGTCCTTTTAGGTTATCTTAATCATCCCTAATTCTAACATGTTCCTTTCAAAGTGGCCTACTTAGAGTTTTTGTAAAGATGTTAGCTATTTGCTTGTCTGTAGCACAAAATTCTACAGTGATCAAACCCTTTTCATATTTGTCCCTCAAAAAGTGATGCCTAATATCTATGTGCTTAGTTCTCTTGTGATGAACCGGGTTCTTGGTCATAATAATTGCACTAATGTTATCACAAAAGATGGGGATACAACCAACATCAATTCCAAAGTCCATTAATTGATGTTTGATCCACAATAATTGAGCACAACATGAAGCAACAGTATCATACTCAGCTTCAGCAGTAGATAAGGCCACAAAATTTTGTTTTTTGGTGGCCCAAGACACAAGACATGAGCCAAGAAAGTGTGCCATACGTGAGGTTCACTTTCTATCCATAAGAAAACCTACATAATTAGAATCATCATATCCCACTAGATTAAAAGTACTACCTTTTGGATACCACAGACAAAGGTCAGTGGTGCCTTTTGGGTATCTATAAATCCTTTTGACAGCAGTCAAGTGAGACTCCTTCGGGTTCGCCTGAAATCTTGCACAAAGGCCTACATTGAAAAATAATGTCAGGTCTGCTAGCAGTGAGATACAACAATGAGCCAATCATTCTCCTATACAACTTCTGATCAACAAATGAACTAGGCTCATCCATATCCAACTTTGTAGTTGTTGCAATAGGAGTGTCAATTTCTTTGGAATCTTCCATTTTAAACCTTTTAAGCAACTCTTTTACATACTTCTGCTGATGGATCATAGTTCCATTTGAATTTTGTTTAATATGTAAGCCTAAACAGAAATTAAGCTCACCCATCATGCTCATTTCAAATTCACCCCCCATTTTAGCAAATTTTTTACTTAACTTATCAGTGGTTGCTTCAAAGATTATATCATCAACATATATCTAAACTACCAAGAGTTCTTTACCTTTTTATTTCAAGAACAAAGTGTTGTCAATTTTACTTCTCTTGTAGTCATGCTCAAGAAATTTTTTGATAATCTTTTATACCATGCTCTTGGAGACTGTTTGAGCACATAAAGTGCCTTGTCAAGTTTGTACACATGATCAAGACATTCCTTGCTTTCAAATCCCGGAGGTTGCTTGACAAACACTTCTTATTTTAAATAGCCATTGAGGAAGGCACACTTGACATCCATCTGGTGAAGAGTGAATTCCATGTAAGCATCAAAGGCTATGGGGAATATTATTGCTTCCAACCTTGCAACTGGAGAAAAGGTTTCATCATAGTCTATGCCCTCCTCTTGGCTATATCCCTGAACCACCAATCTTGCCTTGTTCCTTGCAACTATTCCATCTTCATCAAGTTTGTTTCTGAAGACCATTTTGTGCCAATTACTGATCTGTCCTTGGGTCTTGGTATCGGATGCCAAACTTGACTCCTTGCAAATTTGTTAAGTTTATCTTGCATTGCATTTACCCGTTCTGTATCCTGTAAAGCCTCATCCACATTTTTTAGGTTCAATAAGAGATAAAAAATCATCAAAAGCACAAAGATTCTTTAATGAAGATCTAGTTTTGATTTCAGAGGTTGGATCAGTAATTAAGTTGTCAATGAGATGGGAATTTTGGTGTTTGTAAGGTTTCACAACTAGCTGGTTTTCCCTTGATGGTCCTTAAATGTTTTGTTTCTCAGAGAGGTTCATGGGTAGGTTCCCTTGAGGTTTGATGATCATTTCATCTTTGTTCTATTCCCCCTGTCATGTTGCCCTGGGTGGAAGGACCTGTTCCATCACATGTTCCTTTCTCTTGTGCAACTTCAGTCTGGGTTATGGTTTCGTTTAGTTTCTTAGAAACCCAATTGCTTCATCATCATGATCCTACTTCTAGAAAAGAATGTTAGTTTCATCAAAAACCACATGAACACTTTCTTCTATGCACATAGTTCTTTTGTTATAGACCTTATAAGCTTTACTATGTGAAGAATATCCCAAGAATACTCCCTCATCACTTCTGGGATCACACTTACCTAGGGAGTCTTTACCATTATTGTGCACAAATAACTTGCATCCAAATGCCCTAAGATGGGATATGTTTGGTTTTCTCCCTTTAAGTAACTCATAGGGAGTCTTCTCTACAAGAGGTCTAGTTATGCACCTATTTATGAAGTAACATGCAGTGTTTACAGCTTCTGCCCAGAAGCTATGAGGCAGTTTACTAGAAATAAGCATAGTCCTAGCCATATCGTCAAGTGTCATATTCTTTCTTTCAACTACTCCATTTTGTTGTGGAGTCCTAGGAGCAGAGAAATTATGACCTATTCCATGCTCATCACAAAATTCAGCAAATTTAGCATTTTCAAATTCAGTGCCTAATTGATGCAAGTTGATTACCTAGTTGTTTATGAGTTTTTCTAACAAAAGACGTAAACATGTCAAATGCTTCATTTTTAGATGTTAAAAACAAAGTCCAAGTAAACCTAAAGTAATCATCAACAAGAACCATCACATATCTTTTACCACCTCTACTTAATGTTCTCATTGGACCACAAAGATCCATATGGACCAGTTCCATGGAGACTAATTTGTTGAGTTGACCCAGACTGACATGTCGAAGTCTCTTGTGCCAAAGAAGGGGATCATTATCCAACACACTTAAGAAAGTGAGTTCATTTTCTGAAAGTGTGGATAGATATATAATATATATATTGTTCACTCTTTTTCCCTGTAAAACAATCTTGCCAGTGGTAAGATTAATCGCCAAGCATTTGGTAGAGGTGAATGCTACCATGTTACCTCTATCACACAATTGTGATACACTTATTAGACTGTACTTTAGTCTATCTATCATGTACACATTCTCAATAGAGTGAGAAGCAAAATTACCTACCTTTCAAACCCCAATAATCTCACCTTTCTTCCCATTTCCAAAGGAGACATTACCTCCTTTGAGGTCCTCAAGTGAAAGGAACTGGTTCTTGCTTCCTGTCATATGCTTTGAGCAGCCACTATCCATGTACCATATTTGGTTGATCCCCTTCACTTGGACTTGCAAAAGGAAATCATGGGGTTAGTCTTAGGAACCCAAACTAGTTTGGGTCCCTTTCTATAGGCAAAAGGATGAATCAAATTCTTTTTAGTCCAGCTTGGTAGCCTATTCTTCCTTTGAACAAATTCTTTGTTCTTTTGACTTGCCTTTTCTTTTGCAGTGCATTTACTTTTATAGTGACCTGTTTTACCACAGTGAGTGCAAATCTTGTTCTCAGTAAGTGTGAGGTACTTTTTTTTGGGATCCTATTTAGGTGGCAGATTCCCAAAGCCAAGTCCTCTTATGTTACTACTATGATATTCCTGTAGCCATGAAAGTGCATCGGAGGACCTGTTCCATTTACACGTTCTGTCCAGCTCATGCTTGACTTTGATTAGATCATCCTTTAAACTTCTTACCTGCTCATCCCTCTTATACAACTCATCTTTCAATTTCCCTACATTTTCTTCTTGAATGAATTGTGTGCTCAGCTGCCTTCTTACATGTTCCTAATTTCAATTTTAGATTTTCATATCTAAGTTCTAGGACATTTGACTTAAGTGCATGAACCTTGTTCATCAAAGCAGTATTTTCACTCACAGTTTCACTAACACTAAGTTCCAGATTTTCGCACTTTGCTTTCAAAATAACACATTCCTTAGACAACTTTTCTTTTTCATTATTTACATCCTCAGATTCATCAATTAAATCTAGAAGTAACTTAGATAGCCTTTCTTTAGACAAAAAATTAATCTTGTCTTTGAGATGAATCACACTTACCTTAGTTTCCTCATCGGATTCTCCCATGGCCATAAGTGTTTGTTTATCTCCATCTTCATCATCTGAGCTTTCTCCCCAAGACGACCATAGCCTTGGTTGATCCTTTGTTCTTCTTGGGTTGAACCTGTTCCTTCTTCCTGTTCCTTCGTTCAGCTCTTTTCTTCTTCCATTCAATTTTCCATTGAGGGAAGTTCTTGATGTGGTGATCAGTCTTACACTTGTAGCATCCTCCATTGGTTTTCTTTTCAGGAACCTTTGGCTTGTTGTAGCTCCCACTTTTTGAAGGACCCTTTCCTATCCTTAGGTACTTCTTGAAATCCTTCGTGATCATAGCCATTCCATCATCTTCTAGATCAAAACCTTCAGTAATTCTGAGTGTCAGGATCCGTTACCTCTTAGGTACATCCAATTTTATGGTTTGCCTCCTAAGTTCATTAGCAGTGAGATTTCCAATTAGCTCATCTAATTTAGAGAGTGGTAATGTTCTTTGATTCCTGAATGACATTGATTTTGATCTCCCAAGTAACTGGCAGAACCCTTATCAAAATCCTCTCAACTCTGTCTTCTTCTGGAATAATTCTTTCAAAAGACTTCAATTCATTTGTCAATGTAGTGAACCTTGTATACATCTCTTGGATGGTTTCCCCTTCCTTCATGGTAAAGTTCTCATATTGAGAATATAGTTGAGTTCCTCTGAACCTCTTCACTTGAGGTGTTCCTTCATGGGCCACTTGCAGAGCGTCCCAAATTTCCTTAGTAGTGGTACAACTTTGGATTCTACTGTACTCGTCTGGACCAAGTTCACAAATAGGCCATTTATTGGCTTTATCATTGTTCTCCCATTTCCTCAAGTCCTTGGCAGTGCATTCAGCTCTTGTCTTTGGCATATATACTCCTTTAGCATTTTTCTTCAGTGTAACTAGTGGACCATCAGTGACAATGTCCCACAACTCATAGTCATCTTTTATGATGTGATCTCTCATCCAGTTTTTCCACCAGGAGTAGTACTGGCCGTTGAAGAGTGGTGGCCTACTAGTGGATTGCCCTTCCCAGTTTTCAGGTGGTGCACTCATCTTGATCTTCTCCTAAGGTGTCAGCCTCTTCAAGGATAACCCACCCTGATACCAATTGATGTTTTAACTTCAATACCACACAAGAAGGTGGGGGAGGGGGAGAGGGGTAATTTGTGTGGTGTCCAATTTTTCGCGTGCACTGATTATAGAAGGACCTTGTTCTTCTAAGTGTTCCTTAACCTACTATTGCTGAAATAGTAAATGCGGAAAGTAAAGAACACAAGTATATTTACGTGAAAAATACCCCGTTCAAAAGGTAAAAAAACCAGGACCTACTACTTAGTGGGATTTTCCCAAACACTCCACTAAATCGCTGAGCCAAAACAACATTTATAAAATACTTTGTAAACCTAAGGATTAACTCTACTCCCGTTGTGGCAACCAACCTCTCACTGTTGCGACAACTTCAAGTTAACTCTAACTTGAATACTCGGAGTACCTATTACAATTGCCTCTAGATGGAGCTAAAAGGTACAATATGAAAACCACCTACTACAATTGAACTAGAATAACGACAGACACTTAGAATTGGTTCTTCTATCTGGTTCATGTAGCGTCAGGTTTGCACACTTGTATCACACACGAATTGCTTGCAAAATGCCTTGCTATTTTGCTCTCAATTCACGTTTAACTTCAGCTTTTGTGCATGCATGTAGAATGAGAACATCCTGCAATATATAGAGTTAGTAGATGAAGAACCAACTAGAGTTCTAATGCTACTCTTCCTTGGTTGAAGAGTTCTAGTTGTTCTCAACTTCTAACTCCTCCCTTATCTTGGATAGTGTTCTCTTTGAGTAAGGAGTCTTTCTCCTTATCAATTATGAAACCTTTTCGATCAGGAGATGGAAAATATGCCAAGTTAAGCTTATCTCCTTCACGTGCATCCCATATGCTCGAATCTGCCCGTGTCTGTGTACACAAGGGATGGACCTGGTTCATGCATGCGCTTCCTTTATCAATCTTCGAAACAACCTTCACTTGGGCCGACATGCATTGAACATCCCTCGGCAAAACTTCATGAATTATAAAATGTTCATACATACGCGTAACAATTAATTAGTAAGTTGTAAAGCAATGTTTGAAATGATTTATCTTTTTTCTTTTAACTTACTCCTTTTTCCCCTTCAAGTTTTTGGTAAAGAAAAAATCACATAGTATTAACGACAGAATGTTGGTTTGACATAATTTAATTATATTGTTGTGATATCTTAGGCGAATCCACATTGACAAAATACGGGAGAGAAGTTGGATATATAAGTTAACAAGCTTTAGATCTCAGTGACGCGTTTTAAACCCGTGACGGCCTAGGCCCATAGCGGACGATATCACTAGCGGGCTGGACTGTTACAGCTAATATCAGAGCCAATCCGCGTGCAATCTTGAACGATGGTGGGGCAAACCTCAGCGATGACACTGAGTCCCTAAGGGAGGGGGTGTATGTGACACCCAAGGCGAATGACGCGTTTTAAACGTGAGGACCTAGGCCTATAACGGACAATATCACTAGCGGCCTGGGCTGTTATAATTGTGGAAATATGATGTAATTCTTATAGCTATTCCCAACCCTAACTTAATTGAGACTGGATATAATTATTATTGTTATTATTGTATTAGGGAGAGGAAGACTTCGCAAACTACTGAGATTTTAATTCATGATATTAGATTCCGAATTGTAATCACTTGATAAAGGGACAAAAAGATACGTATACAGGAAACAAAATAGACAAGAAAAATAAGACGTGAGAAATTTGTGTATATCATTTGAGACAAAGCAAAAAGGTGTAAAAAGATGTAATCATCATTTACAATCATCCAAAGTGGATGCCTTTTTAGTTTTTGTTTTCTATCCTTTCCATCACTAAAAAATAAAACACCCAAGAAGGAGGGCCCATTGTAGAAGATAATTTTCTTTTTATTTGTGCATGTTATTCTTGCGACAGAGGCCAACCTAATTTTCTTTGTTTCTATCTAATTTTATCTATCATCGTCGAAGAGATCAAAACATGATAATAGGATTAGTTCATCTATAGATAAAAAGAACAAAAAATAAAAAATGGAGCCTTTTCTAGTGGCAAAAATTGGAACTCTTTTAGATTGTATTGGATGTGATTGAAAGCCATTTTTCGTGAAAAATATTTTTGATGGATCTAAAAAATTTGCACATCCAATACAATCTAAAAGAGTTCCAATTTGCACAGCCAAATGGATCTAAATTTACTTCTACCGTTATATTATCTGGCCAAATTTACCCCTGCAATCATCAAACTTTTAAAAATACCCCTTGATATGTTAAGTAATCCAAATTCTTCCAAATTCCTTTTATTTAAATCACTTGTTCTTCTTCTTGGTCCACTATTTTTGAAATAATTTGCATTTTGAATAGTGGAACAAGAAAAACAACAACTCAACAAGCGATTTAAATTAAAGAAATTTGGGAGATTTTGGATTACTTAACAAATCAAGGGATATTTTTAAAAGTTTGTTGATTGTAGGGATAAATTTGGCCCGATAATATAACGGTAGGGGTAAATTTGGCCCGATAGTATAACAGATGTTAAATATAGACAATATATGAAAGTAGATGAGTATATTTGGCTCTTTTCCCATGAAAATATAGATAAGAAGAGACAGTACCAAAAGGCCATATAAAAGCAAACTAAAAACAACAAGACAGTAATGTGATCAACAATGAAAGAAAACAACGGTTGGTCATAAAAACCTACTACCAACAGAAAGCGAGACTGTGTGCCAATATTTATGAACACTCTAGACGGCCTACTCTATTACCCTAATCCTCGACCTCCATATCTTCCTATCAAAGGTCATGTCCTCGGTCAGCTCAAACTGCCATGTCTTGCCTAATCACCTCTCCCTACCTCTTCTTTGGCCTGCCTCTACCTCTCCGTAGGCCCTGTAATGTCAACCACTCACACACCCTCACCAGTGTGTCTGTGCTCCTCCTCCTCACATGACAAAACCACCTAAGTCGCACTTCCCGCATCTTGTCCTTAATAGGATCCACACCTACCTTGTCGCGAATAACCTTATTTTTTATCCTATCTAACCTGGTGTGCCCGCACATCCATCTCAACATCTTCATCTCTGTTACCTTCATCTTCTGGACATGAGCGATCTCGACTGGATAACACTCAGCCCCATACAACATCGTTGGTCTGACCACCACTCTGTAGAATTTACTGTTGCGTTTCGGTGGCACCTTCTTGTCACACAAAACACCGGAAGCGAGTCTCCATTTCATCCATCCCGCCTCAATACAATGTGTGACATCTTCATCAATATCCCCACCTCCTGAATATTAGACCCAAGGTACTTAAAACTCCAACTCTTAGGGATGACCTGCGAGTCCAGCCTCTTCTCCCCTTCCCCTCCTTGAGTCTCGTCACTGAACTTACACTCCAAGTATTCTGTCTTAGTCCTGCTCAACTTGAAACCTTTAGATTCCAGAGTCTGCCTCCATACCTCTAATTGTGCTTTCAAACCATCTCGCGTCTCATAAATCAGTGCAATATCATATGCAAATAGCATGTACCACTGCATCTCTCCTTGGATGTGGCGCGTCAGTACGTCCATCACCAGAGTAAACAAACAAGGGCTGAGTGCCGACCGCTGATGCAATCCCATTATAATCGGAAAATGGTCCGAGTCCCCGCCCACCGTCCTCACTTGGGTCTTTACTCCATCATACATGTCCTTAATCAACCTAACATAGGCAACCAGTACCCTCTAGCCTCCAAACTTCTCCACAAAACCTCCCTCGGAACTTTATCGTACACCTTTTATATGTCGATGAACCCCATATGCAAGTCCTTCTTTCTCTCCCTATACTATTCCATCAATCTCCTAACAAGGTGGATGGTGATAAATAGGGATTTTAGCCTATTATTTTGTCTCTTTTGCTTAGGTTTTGGGTCAAAAATGCGTAAAGGTATTCCCAAAAACTAACTTAATGTGCTTGCTTGAAGGGTTTGGTCAAAATGAGGCAAAGAAGCCACAATAAAATCGTAAAGGAGTCAAACTTACACAAACCCAAGGCTGGGAACTGGAGCACGGACATCGATAGAAATACGAGGCCGCGTAAGGACCGCCGCTGAGGTGGCCACAGATACGCGGCCCGTGAAAGTAAGGTTCAGAGAGGTTGATTTGGGCACAAGTCTGACCGCTGACCGCAATGGAAGAGCGCGGCCGTGAAATATCTAACGCGGTCGCGGTGGTATTTTCGCTGGGAGCGGAGTTAAAGTTTCAAAGAATCTACCGTTTGGGCTCAAAAGAAGAACGCCGCCCGCGTCTAAATTACGCGGCCGCGAAGGGAATTCCGCTGAGAGTGCATCTTGAGGTTTAGAGACCCTGCAAGTCAGGCCCAACTGAAGAACGTGGTCTGCGTCCAAAATACGCGACCGCGATAGAAGCTTATGCGGACACGACTATATTTACGCGGTCCACGAAACCAAGTCCAACCCAAGCCCATAATTGAAGAAACGCGTACGGCCGCGAAAGCTCAAGCGCGGACGCGGCGCGTCTACGAATTCTCCGCAGGGGTTTTTGTTCGAAATTTTCAGCTGTGTATAAATAGCCCTTTTTGATATTTTTAGGTTAAGTTTTGTTTTAGGGAGCATGTGAACGACTGAACTTTACCTTTTGAGTAATTTTAGAGTAGTTTTATCTTCTATCTTTAGATTTTCATCTTGTATTTGAATATTATGGCTCATATTACATCTTTATCTTTGATTCCTATCATTATTATAAGTAGCTAGACCCCATAGCTTGGGTTGTGACCCAACCCTAGTGTGGGTATTTAATGAATCTTGAATTTTAGGGCTTAATTGTTTATGTGTTAGTGATATTTAGCTTGATTCATGCTTTAATTGTAGAATTAGTGGTTGCAAACACTGATTCATGCCTTTATGACTTAGGCTCTTCTTGAGGAAGAGGGACTAAGTCTAGGAAAATTAGGCTAACAAGGAATTGAGGTGAACTCAAGAGATTGATAGCCCCAATTAAAGGGTTAAACCTAGAGATAGTAATACCCGACTTGAGCCAATTTCACTTGCATTGCATGAACACCCATTTGGGCTTGAGAAAGCCAAATATAGCAAAGTCACTCAAACTACCGAGAGGTATAGAGTGAGTATTTATGTGTGATGGTTATATCACGACCCCAATCATAACAAGCTTGCCCTAGATTCTTGATACCCTTTAGATACTCATCTAGGCAGAAGTCACTTCCCTAGTGCCTTTTGAACCTTGAAAACTTTCACAAAAATATTGTACTTAGATTACTGTTATCAGTCAATAGTATCAAACTTACAATAGAATCAATCACAACTATGGTAGTGCAATTAGAAAAAACATGCATTTCTAGATTAGTTAGAAACCCAACTCCAAACCAAATTAACTCTGTATGGAATCGATCCCGACCTAATAAGGTAAAACTGCATCGACCACTCCTCACTACTATATAGTGGTGTAGGGTTGGAATCAATCAGATGGCTTCTGGTAGTCGAACGCCCCGACATAAACCCAAACTGGTTCTCGAAAATAAACACGCTCCTTGATAGTATCCTATATTATACAATGTAGACGCTATTTATGCTCTAAGTTAACCATACTTTATTGATATTTTAAGTGCTAAATGATAACAAAAGGCCCTAATTGAGGTTTTTATGCTTTGGAGGAGCTAATACAAGTTCGGAAGATGATATAGAGTGTTTTGGGGTCAAAGATGTGGATACAAGGCCAATCGAGAAGATCCTGGATGAAAACGCGCAACAAAAAATTGGAAAGAATTCCACCGCGACCGCGGCTGGAACGCGGTGGAAGGCAGCGAGAGGCAGAACTGTTTGAAACCACCGCGGTCGTCTCGCGGACGCGGGCGATCTGAAGAAAGCCAGGAAAGTTCAGGGACTAAAGTGTAAAAAGTGGGAAACTTATCCTTACCCTATATAAGCTCAACAAACTCGCCCAAGTCAAGGTTAAGCTTGTTTTTACACTCAAATTGGAGGCCAGAATAAGTGTGAGAAGATCAAGATACAATTAGAGTTTTTCATTCTTCTTCCTTTATCATTATTTTGTGAATCATGAATTATTTTATGGCTTTATTTTGTTTTATCATGAGTAGCTAAACATTTAGTCTAAGGTTTTGATGGAACCAATTGAAGGATGAAATTCTTGCTATGTTAAAATAGATTTGCCCTGGTTTAATCTCTATTTGTTCAACTACGTTCTTGTTGTAGTTAATTGAAAGGATCCTCAATTAGCTATGCCTATTTAGTATGTATTACTCGGGAGAGAGTGCATATTTAGGTAATTGTTGAACAACATCACTCCCGACGTATGTGAGGAATCAATAACCAAGGGTTTAAAGGTGGGAGTTAGGGATAACGAAACCTTGGCTGCGATCTAAGTGAGCTTTAATAAAAGCCAGCTATCGTAACTCGGGAGAGTATGTCTAGCAAATTGTCGTAATTAGTCGGGAGAGATTTACGGTAATAAGAGTGCTCATGATTGTATTGGTAAAAAATAGACCTCACGCGTATAATATTTTTGATGACAAGGTGATCTATGTGGAGAAATAGAAACATGACAGCTGGTTATAAATTTACAAAGAGGTACGAGACAAAGAGGAACGTGACAACATACCCACGAGACAATTAGATGCGGGAGCCTCAGTCTAATTGAGGAGTTGAAGAGACACGGTCAGAATGAACCAAGGCAGAATAAAGGGCAGATTCAAAGATCTTCAATTAATGAGCCAAACGTTACATAATCTTCACGCAAAAGTTACGATTACCAATTGTAACGTTACATTAATGATATTATTAGTCATTAATTCTCAATCATTAAGAAAAGTAGGCGTTATATTAAGAAATTCCCTATAAAAGGGAGTAAAAGATCACTTGTATGGATACGTTCGAACCAGTACTGAAATATACTTTCTTTTACGCGTTCTTATTATTTTCTTATTACAAGTCTAATTATTATTATCAATCAATTTCCTTGGTTATCAGAAGCCCGAGTACTTCTTAAAATAGCTTTGGCGGAGAATCTAATTCTTTGGTTATACAAATTGGTTCCGTTAACGGGAATCTGATAATCTTTGTTTTTTCTCAAACAACCTTTCGCGAATCATGTCAAACACCAATGATAACAACCAACAGGTAATTGGAACTCCAGCTCCATCACCTCAGGGTCCCCACGAGGTTCAAGGGACAAATCCCCAGGGAGATCTACAAAAAGAAAACAGGGGAACAAGACCCTGTGAAGCAAATGGTTGCGAATATGTGAATTAAGCTCTTCAAGATTTCATGAGGGGGCTACCAACTGTATCACCTGCGCCTCCTCCAAACAACACCGCAGCTATGGAAAACCCATAATGCGGACTAGAAAATTTAAGAAGTAGAGACACTCCAAATGAGTCTCTTGAAGGAAGACCAGGTATGTCTAATAATTTGGATTTACAATCTTTACTACTAACTTTGCAGAAACAGGTGAAGGAACAAAATGATCGTATTGAACAAATTCCTGGAGTACCTCCTGTCATCAAGAGTATTGACATTGATAGATATTCTCAACAACCTTGGAAGCCAAGTGAAACACCATTGCCCATTCCCAAGAAATTCAAAATGCCCGATATATCAAAATATGATGGGACAACCGATCCACGTGATCATGTTACTGATTTTACCGCAGGAGTAAAAGGCAACGACTTGACTAATCAAGAAATTGAATCGGTGTTAGTCAAGAAGTTTGGAGAAACCCTCACCAAAGGAGCGTAAACATGGTATTCTCTCTTACCCGAAAATTCTATTGACTCTTTTGCTGAGCTTGCAGATTCGTTCATAAAAGCACATTCCGGTGCATAAAAAGTAGAAAAAAGAATGGAAGACCTATTCAAAATAAAATAGGGAGACACAGAGTTTCTCTGTGAATTCGTAGGCAGGTTTCAACGTGAAAGAATGTTGTTACCAAGAGTGCCTGACAATTGGACAGCAATGGCATTTGCAAGTAATTTGAATGATAAAAGCTCGGAAGCCACGAGGAGACTCAAAGAAAGCTTGAGAGAATTCCCAGCCACGACATGGGACGATGTCTATAACAGGTACATCGCCAAGTTACGAATAGAAGAAGATACCATTGCACAGTCAAAAGCATAAGACATGACCAGTTCTAGACGCTCCGGATCAAAAAGGAGAACCGGTAAAAATAGGTACAAACCATATATGGGACCTTCAGGACGGGAAACTCGTTCCAAATTTGAAAACACACGGTCTGATCACAAACCTCCAAATAGAGATTCGAGCTCATCATCATCAAGATCCGTAAAGGATCGAGACGAGCGAAATAAAGGTAATGCAAGAATTGGAGACTACAATTTCAATGTAAGTACTTCTGAATTAATTACTGTATTAAGAAATATGGGTGATAAAGTTTGATGGACCAAAGAAATGAGATCAAATCCAAACAGAAGGAATCCAAACTTCTGGTGCAAATTTCACAACGATCATGGGCACAGAACGCCAGATTGCAGGTTATTGCAAGGAGAGGTAGAACATTTATTAAAATAAGGCTATCTAACAGAACTGTTACGTGAAAAAGGTAAACATGCATATATGAAGAACAAGCATGATCCCCCAAAGCCACCATCTCCAAAGAGAACAGTAAATGTGATCAACGGAGGAGAGGAAGTGAATGGCGTAACTTATAAAAGAACGACCAAGTTCATAGTAACTCATGGGAAACAAACTCGTGAAACTTTGGAGGCTGATAATATATCCTTCGACGACGCAGATGTTGATGGATTATTTCTTCCACACAATGACGCACTGGTAATATCCTTACTTATACATGACACTAGCGTGAAAAGAGTGCTAATTGATCCAGGTAGCTCGATCAATATCATTTTGTTGAGGGTTGTGGAAGAGATGTTGATGGGGAACTGTATAATTCCAAAAGCATGTTCCTTGTCCGGGTTCGACAACTCTATTGTCATAACAAAAGGAGAAAAGGAGAAATCGAGCTTAGTACCTATGCAGACGGCATTATCAAGGATACGAAATTCCAAGTCATTGATACTGACATGGCTTATAACGTAATCATGGGGAGACCTTGGATCCATGATATGGAAGCAGTACCAATTACTCTACATCAGGTAATTAAATTCCCTTCCAAATGGGAAATCCAACAGATTCAAGGTGATCAGCAGACTTCAAGAAACATCGATTCAGTGATACATTCCAATAAAGAAGAAATAGCGGAAGAATCAAAGAACGAGAAAACAATTCAAACAGACACGGAAGAAAATGATAAAGATACGGTGAACCAAATCACCACGGATGTCGCATCAAGACACACGGACATGGATTCAAGACCTGATGTTATTCAAGAACCAGAAGAAAATGAGAATATACAGACAACTACTGAGGAGCTCGAAGCTGTTCCACTGTTCAAACATGAGCATGAGCAAAAAGTCCATATAGGCGCAAGGCTAAGCCCAACCAGAAAAGGTAAGTTAATTGAATACTTAAAAGCTAACGTAGATTGTTTTACTTGGTCTCATTCAGATATGACAGGTATACCCTCAAAAGTGATGACTCATAAACTAAATGAAGACCCATCCTTCGTACCTGTCAAGCAAAAGAAAAGAAAGCATGGATCGTTCAAGAATCAAGTGATCGATTAAGAGGTACAGAAATTCTTGAAAATTTGTTCAATACGTGAGGTAAAATATCCTAATTGGTTAGATAACACCGTAATGGTACCTAAAAAGAATGGTAAATGGAGAGTATGCGTAGATTATAAAGATTTGAATAAGGCATGCCCAAAATACTCATTTCCATTACCGCACATAGATCAAATGATTGATGCCACTGCATGTCATGAATTATTAAGCTTTCTAGATGCGTATTTTTGTTACAATCAGATAAAAATGAACCCCTCAGATGAGGAGAAAACTTCCTTTATTACGAACAGGGGGACTTATTGTTACAAGGTCATGCTTTTTGGCTTGAAAAATGCTGGAGCCACGTATCAAAGGCTAGTGACCAAGATGTTCCAGGAACATTTTGGGGAAACAATGGAGGTGTACATTGATGACATGTTGGTAAAATCAACACAAGCAGAAGATCATTTTCAACATCTTTCAATTACCTTCGACATACTCCGCAGGTATAACATGAAATTAAATCCAGAAAAGTGTACCTTCGTCATCGAATCAGGTAAATTTTTGAGTTTTCTCATATCAAATAGAGGCATTGAAGTAAATCCTGCTCAAATTAAAGCTATTGTGGAAATACCTGATATACTCACGAGCAAAAAAAAAGTTCAAAGATTAACAGGTAGGATTGCAGCTTTAGGAAGATTCATCACCAGGTCTTCAGCGAAGAGTTTTAAATTCTTCTCGGTACTAAAGAAGCAGAATCAGTTCGAATGGACTGAAGAATGCCAACAGGCTCTAAAAGATTTGAAGGCCTATCTGTCAAATCCCCCGTTGTTGTCTAAACCAAAGGAAGGGGAAAGGTTATATGGTTATCTTGTTGTTGCAGAAATTGTCGTAAGTGCAGTCTTGGTAAAGGAGAACAAAGGTAAACAATCTCCTATATACTACGTAAGTAAGTCCTTATTAGATACTGAAATCTAGAAAAATTAGCCTTGGCTCTAATCATGGTAGCTAGAAAGCTAAGACCGTACTTTCAGTGTCACCCAATTACTGTCGTAACTTCATATCCACTAAGAAATATTTTGCATAAACCAGAACTGTCAGGAAGATTAGATAAATGGGCAATATAACTAAGTGAACATGACATAGTTTATCAGCCTAGGACTGCAATAAAGTCTCAGGTTTTAGCCGATTTTGTTGTTGATTTCAGTACTAGCATAATTTCTGAAGTGGAAAAAGAACTGCAAATCTTCACCGGGGCTAATCCAGGAATATGGACCCTATTTACTAACGACTCTTCTAATGTAAAAGGAGCCAGTTTGGGAATTATTTTAATACCACCTATGGGTGAAAAGATAAAACAGGCTATTAAATGTTATCCCATGACTAACAATGAAGCAGAGTATGAAGTTGTCATTGCAGGACTTGAGTTAGCAAGAGAACTCTCAATCGAGCATATCGTGATCAAAAGTGACTCTCAATTAGTGGTAAACCAGATGCAGGGGACTTATGCTGCTTGAGAGACTCGAATGCAATAATATCTGGAAAAGGCACGAGACCTAGTAAGGCAATTCCAGTCATGGAAAATTATGCAAGTACCCAGAGAAGAAAGCGCAGAAGCGGATGCATTAGCTAATCTTGCAGCAGTTACCGATGTAACGAATAAAGATAATACTATTGTGATACACTTATTTCATTCAGCGATCGACCAGGACAAAAATGAGGTAACATTTAATAAATTAACATGGGATTGGAGAAAAGAAATTGTAAATTTTTTGCAGAATGGTACCGTGCCTGAAGATAGAAAAGAAGCTCACGCACTTCACCGAAAAGCAACACGGTACTGCCTAGTTCGTGATACTCTATACCGCAAAATGTTTGGAGGTCCCCTAGCAAGGTGCCTTGGACCTAATCAAACTGAGTATGTAATGAAAGAAGTACACGAAGGACATTGTGGAAACCACGCAGGAGCAAGGTCTTTAGTCAAAACCCTGATCAGAGTAGGGTATTATTGGCCTAAAATGGAAGAAGATGCTGAGAATTTCGTAGCTAAATGCGATAAATGCCAGCGATATGCTAACAATATGCATCGACCAACAGAACTACTCCACCCAGTTGTATCACCTTGGCCGTTTATGAAATGGGGAATGGATATAGTAGAACCTCTACCCCCAGCCAAAGGAAAGGTACGATTTTTACTTATATTACCAGATTATTTTTCAAAATGGGTGGACGCAGATGCTTTTAAACAGGTGCGATAAAAAGAAGTGAAAAGCTTCATATGGAGAAACATCATATGTCGCTTTGGTGTACCAAAGGAAATCGTATGTGACAATGGCCCACAATTCATAGGCTCACAAATCACAGAATTCTTCCAAAGCTGGCAAATCAAACGAATCACTTATTCACCATATCATCCCGTGGCTAATGGGAAAGCTGAGTCAACGAATAAAATTATTGTCAACAATTTGAAGAAGCGGTTGGAAAAAGATAAGGAAAATTGGCCTGAAAAGCTACCAGCTATATTACGAGCTTATAGAACTACTGCAAAGACAACCACGAGAGAAACCCCATTTGCGCTTGTTTATGGTTCAGAAGCTTTAATACTTGTGGAAATTGTTGAACCAAGCACGATATTCACAACAACAACAGAAGAAATAAACGACGACGAGTTATGAACAAATCTGGATTTGCTCGAGCAAAGGAGAGAAGCTGCATTAATACGTATGACAACTCAAAAGCAAATTATAGAGCGATATTACAACATAAAAACTCACCTCAGATATTTTAAAATTGGGGACTTCGTCCTTAAAAAAAGTATTCCAATCAACAAAGGAGGCCGGTGCAGGAAAACTAAATCCAAATTGGGAAGGACCCTTCAAAGTCCGTGGCATTGCTTGGAAATGCACTTATGAGCTGGAAACCATGGATGGCAGAATTTTACCAACAAGTTGGAATGCTGTTCATTTGAAGAAATATTACTTCTAAGGAAAAGGAATACCCACGGTCAGGTATCATTACGTTCGATTTCGTTCTAGTACAATTAAAATTATACTAACCATTTTAGATGATAGGCAAAAAGCTAACCCATAACCAGATGATGATATTATACTTGCATAGACACGAGGAAGTAATTGAATTCTTGGTCTTCGGTTACAACTTTCTGATGGGTGTTTTAAAGGGTTAAGCAGTCATCATCTAAACTATATACCTTCGAGTCCCGTATGTTTTTCCTTTTCAGGAAAATAACCACAACAAAGGAATAGTCAAGTGCTCGAGATTTTATTCTTCAATGTTCAGACACTTGGGGGACTATACAGTATGGAAGGCAAAGAAGAAGGAAGGAAGACTATCAAAAAAGTCAAAGCTCGAGCCTGCAAATCAATTTTTCCCAACAAGTCAGCGTTATGAGCAAAATCGAAGAGCCAAAGACAAAAACACAAACCCTGATTCAAAAACCTACAAAAACCATATTTGTGAATGTGAACGAATGTTTAGGTTAAAGGCAAATTATTAGTTACGGGTAAAAATGCATACCCTTGTGTTTATTCAAAACCTGTTGTAAAAGAAAACAGTTACGGGTATAAATTCATACCCTCGTGTTTATTAAAATATGTTTTAAGAAAACAGTTATGAAAGAGTTATAGACGATACTCAAACACAAGTAAAATATTACGAAAGTTCGAATAATACAAAGACTTTCTTCAAAACATTATTCAAAGAAAACATGTGAATTCCTATCTCTCTTTTGTATGTTTACACCATTATGAAGTTGAGACGTCTTCTTCATTAAGTGTCGTTCATAAAAGGACCCTCTTTTATAAATCGTTCTTATTCCAAAAAGACACGAAATATCAAAGCATTTTCAATGCAAAATTAAAAACTAAGGGGTAAAACAAAACCCCTAACGAAAAGCATGCGAACACTTAAGAGTAAAGCGAAAACTCGAGAAACCATAAGTCATGCTAATATTAATATTATGGCAAAAACTAAGTATTAACTTAGTTTAAATCCAGATTTGTTTATACAAGGCTACCGGGTGACTTACAAGAACCAAAATTTACCCCCAAATGGGACCGGGGGTAACCACCAATTGTTCCAAAGAAAAAGAAAAAAGACAGGGTTCAATAAACTCTTTCACTAGACACTGGGGGGATTATCTTCGCCAGCAGGAGGAGCGGATTGAGATGGCGAGGCTTGAACAAAAGCTTCATCAAGCACGGTCTCATCACCCGTTGGGACTTCAACTTCAGGTGATGAAAAATTCTGACTTTGTCGAGACTTTTCAATCGTCTCCTTGGTTTTGGAAATTTCAACTTCTAAGTCAAAATTCTCTTGGCCCATTTCCGTAAATGTGTCAAGCCAAACATTCAAATAAGGCCAACTCACGTCGACATATTCTTTGTCCTCAAGAGCCTCGTAGTATTTCTCCCATTGTTCAATATCGACTCTTAGCTCATCTCTCTCAACCACGACAGAATCATAAGAATCTTTCCAGAAATTGAATCTTGTCTGAAGATTCACGGAGTTCTTCTTGGGTCTGCATACGCCTCATTTTGATCTAACAAAACCTTCAATCTTCTTATCTCTTCAGTAGCATGGAAAAGTTGCTCCGCAAAGGAAGACTCCAAGATGCTTTTATCCTTGCCTGCTTGATTTGATGATGCCTTCTCATATTGCTGTTTGCTGCCCTATCTCTTTGCACTTTGCTATTCCATAGAACTCGACTAGTATGTTTCTGATTTAGTTTTACAGTGTCCCCATACAATATGTTTCAGTTCATGATTATGTACTTGTTGTTCCTCTTGTGCTTTATTCTATGGTTCTATTGCTTACCATGTAGTTAGCATGACTCTATAATGTCCTTTCCCCTCTTTACACTAATAAGTACTCTGCTTTCCCCATGTGATTCTCTATGATTGCTTAAGTCTTGTGAAATTAGCATGTCCCTGCTATCCCCCCTTTCCTAGTAGCCTAATATGTCTCATGTTTCCTCCTGTGTGACTCTATGTGAGACTTATGCAACTAGTATGCTTACTTGTCTATGGGTTAATGTCTCTTATCTCAACATGATTACTGTTACATTCTTTCACCCACTACTTAGCCTCCTATATTATAAGCATATGCCCCCCCCCCCCACATGATACCTGAATGCTACATGGTTCTGATTCCATGCCTAATATGTGACTCTATGAATCTCTGTTACTTTGTGACAACTATGTGGTAACTATGTGAATCTGTAGCCTTATTCTACTGCTAACATGTGAATTATTTTCCCCAACTCCATATCCTTGTTTGTGTTTGTTTTCCTAAACCCTCTATTTGCTGGTTTGTAGTTGTGTTGCTCCTCCCTTTGAAAAACTGTTTTACAAAACTTTTTATGGTTCTCTGAAGCTATTCTCAAAAACTGTTGTTTCAAAATTACTCTTTTTCAAACTCAACTCTTTTAAACTCCAAGCACTTCCCACTACTCTTAAACTTTAGGTTCAGCCCCCTTCGTGTGAGCATTGCCTTGGGGACCTTGAGTACCCATTGAACTTTCACACACGGCTGGCACTCCACACTGCACTTACTCATCCTTGGCTAGGGTACTCGGGTGTGAAGCACTGTCCAGGATCTTCTGAGGTCCTTAGAGACTATGACACACTTGGGTTGAAGGTCTTGGCATGTGGCATGTTGGATCTGGTACTTGGGCCTACTGTCAGGATCCCTATAGTGTAACTTCTTAATTTTCTTATTCATTTTTGTAATTTATGTAACAATGGTCTGTAATAACTAAATGTAAATGAATACTCGGGGCTGGATAATGAAGATGGGATGGGATTATGCATGTCTAGTATAGTTATGGGTAGAGATCATGCCTATAGGGTTTACTTTATCTATGTGTGCAATAGTATCATGTTTAGGATATGTTTGCCATGAATTAGAAACCATGCTTAAGTATGTTTATTTCAGCATCTCATCACTCTCATGTTCACTTAGAGAAATATGTTAAGCAACCTGTAAAACTGTTATAATTGTTGCAAACACTTCACTTAGAAATCCTGCTCATAGTTAAATTATATAAAAACAGTTGTCATAAGTAAATACTGCCTTTGCATGTTCTTGATCTACATATAAAAATCTTGTTTTAGGTTTCAAATTATCATTACTTGCACTAGATACCATGTCGCTTTAGGAATTCACTCGCACCATGCTCATTCGTTTATGTTAGAATCCTGTACTGTCGCAAACATTTAGAAATCATGCTAGGATCATCAAATTAATGAAATTATGTCCCCATGCTTCCTGTTAATAAGAAACTTCACTAATAAGGGATTTTGTCTCTTAAGAAAGTATTTATGTGCATTCAAACAGGCATCACTCTATGCATTTAGATATCCTGTCATAAGACATGGCACCCACCTTAGTTTAAGGCTTAAATTATTTCACTCTTACTGTTTCTCTTTGTTAACGTTAAAACTGGAGTACGTTTCTCTAACACGCCTAGGCAAACCTTAGGCACAATGTTTGATAAAACCAAAATCAATAACTATTTTTGTACACTGCCTATTAAGCAGATGGTTCTAAAATCAATCATGCACTCTTTTCTGGAACTTACTAAAATCCTCTATTTGCTATTGTCTCTATACTTAGAATTCCTGTTTTGCCTACAAACTACTGGGATTTAAAGTCATTTACTCCTTTCTTTTTCTAAAACTCATCAAAACCTGTTGTTGTTTTTCACACCTGAAATCCCTACTCTAGGTTCTGAAATTTGAGACTTCTTTGTGTTTGAGACGTGCTATTAACGTGCATTATTTGTGGAGGATCTATGAGCCATATGTCTGTTTATGCGTATCCCGTATGTGCAAGTCCTAATTGTTTCTTTACTTGTCGCTTAGAGTTTATCCTTTAAAACCTAAGGGGTCAGCCTAGTACTCGCCTTGTAGGAATAGTAGTCCTAAATACCCTCCAGGACTGATAGGATGGGACGGGTAATAGCACGCAATAAGCTTCGTGACCAACGCATGCGTTTTAAATACCTTAGGGAGGTGGGAAGGGTAGAATATGGATATGATGACCGGTGCGCTAATACCACGTGTATCCCCTCTTCGAGGCGTGACATACCGGGTATTGCATTGATGTGATCCATATTGCTTTAAACCCTAGGACATTTTCATTCAAAAATGATTTTACTTTGCTATTCTTTAAATTTCTTTTAACAATCTCAGTATTTACTTGAAATCCCCTCTTACGTGAGCCTTGCTTGTCATTTGTTTACTGTCCAAATTCACAAAACTACTTGGCTGGGACCCACAGTTGTGGATCTCGAGGGGTGCCTAATACCTTCCCCTTGGGATAACTTCAAGCCCTTACCCAATCTCTGATAATGCAAACTAGTTTATGAGTTAACTATTCTAGGTGCCCTAACGCACCGCAAAATCGTTAGGTGGCGACTCTTCCTTAAACCTTTTCTTTTAAGGAGTTGTCCGGAATGTCATGAAACCCGATCTCCGCGTACCTAACTCGTGCGAGGAAAAAAAGGGGGGGGGGGGGCGCGACAACATGGCGACTCTGCTGGGGATATTCCCTAGGCTTATACCATTAGCTGTTGATTTGTGAATTTGGACCTTCAATTTTTTTAAATGCTTGCACCTTTTCCTATTCCCCGTTATATGCTATTAACTGTTTAATTTTCGCACGTATTTATTTCACCTGAACGAAACTGACATATCTTCATGTTTTCTTTGTAACCGCTTTTCATTGTAATTTTTGTATTTTTTTTCTTTACCGCTTTCCTCAAAGTGAAAATACATGCCTATTTGTTTAAATGCTATTTATTGCATATCATGCTCCGCATTCATATTCCACTCGTGCCAAAAAAAAATCCTATAGCAACGCTTACAATGAGTGATTGCGCTATTCCAATATTACTACCCCCTAAATTCGGAAAGGCGTATTTGCGGTAAAATTAGTCGATCAAGGGTGCAGTCGACAGTTCTGTTCCTTCCCCCTTTAGTTGTCCGCTCAAGGGTACCGGTCTAAAACCCCATTGAAACCTTACTCCATTGTAATGTTGCATGCATCATGGTCAAACCTAGCCAGGCTAATGTGTTGTCCGCACAATAGCCTTTAAGATAGCCTTGTCCAAAGTCCATTGGGTTTCCATGGAACCCAAACAGACGCCTTCACGTTCTGTGCATTTATTTGGGGAACTAAATGCTCTTTGTTAATTATTGATGTTAAATAGTCGAGTCTGGTGGGGGTAAGCGTCTAACCCTCTTTGTTTTGCATAAATGAGGCACGAAACCCCTATATTTGGCATGGTCGCCAATATCCACCCCAAATTGTTAAACTGGTGAGAGGATCTTCACTCCAGCGACAAAACACTCATCAGGAAACATTTGGGAAATCTGCCTCTCTTTTGGATATTCATCCTAACAAAATGATGATAGAGGTTGCTACTTTAGAGGTTGCCAAGCCCAGCATTTGTGGCACTGCAAGATTGTACTTGAGAAAGACACCATCGATCCGGACATGTATCATGCCGGTTGTACTCCTTTCTATCTAAGCTGGTTAGAAGAAGATATGGAGGGTCAATTTGAGCCAGGATTTGCTCAGGGTCACCGCGTCATAGATGAGAAGGCCAAAGCACAAGTGAAATTCAACAATTACGCAAGAGGCTCCGGGAATGTGAGAATAATCATCACTAGATGCACGAGTCCAGCAGAAAGCTGATTGAGGAATGGAAGGACATGGCTATCAGCTCCAACAAGAGGCTAAGGTACTTGGAGAGAGGTATAGTCGAGCTGGAAGAAAAGTTCATCAAGAGGATCGAGGACTGCAAAAAGGCTGAAGGAGCCGAAGGAGGATATCTAGAAAAGACCTACTTACTGCTGGGACTTCGCGAGTTAGGAAAGCTGATCGAAGGGAGCAGAAATGCCGAATCTGGGGAAGGTCCTTCTGGGACCAAGTAGATAGGGGTGTATTTCATTTTTTCTCTTCTGATGTAATAAGGCCACTGGTCGTTAGTGACCTTTATTTTCCGCATATTTAGAGTCGTTTTTATCATCAATAAAATGAGGCATTTAGCATTTCAAGCTCTCCAAATTAATTTGTCGCTAGGCCTACCTCGGGCACAAAGAGGTTCCCTAACTTAGGATGCGTTTTACATTCTCGCATTACGTGTTTAAATTACCGCAATATATTCTTTATAATCCTCACTGACTTCGTTACCTTTTTGTTTTTCATTTATTTATTATTCCCCTCCCCAAAGGTTAGTTCGTGCATTCTGGCATCATCAGCCTATCACACAAGATCCAAGGTCCCTCCTCCTACTCCTCCTCCTAGTCCTCCTAGGGGCAAAGACAAAGACAAAAGTAAGATGGAAGAATCCAGCGGCGCCAGACAAGAGAATAGGGTTGAAGGGGTAGAGGCCATTGGCAGCGGGGGTATTCAGGTCCTAAATGAAAACATGTCACCACTGGAACAAAAGCTGTTGAAATTTCATGAATAACTTGATCAAGTCCGGAATCTGGCCAATCTATCATTTTCCCTCAATGTCCCTGACGTCACCCCTACACCTCCATAGAATATCCCAAAACATCCAAATCACCTTGAACTTCATCATCACGCCACTCCCCCAAAGAACCAAACTCTCCCAGCATAGTGCAACACTTGCCACAACACTCCACCTCCGCCCCGGAACCTCAGACTCACACAAAAGATCATCTCTTTGCCTATAAAAATCCCATCTACGTGGAGACTGTGACTCACTCTACACCACCTGTCACACATACGTATCAAGAATCTGGCTGAGGAACTTAGGAAGCTGATTAGCCGAGTCCAGGGTTTTGAAGGAGTCAAAGGGATCGAAGGTCTGAACTATGAAGACCTTTGCATACAGCCTGATGTCGAACTGCCCCAGGGGTACAAACCTCCAAAGTTTGAGATGTTAGACGGTACCGGTTATCCAAGGGTCCACCTGAGGACCTACTGTGACAAATTAGTTGGCATAGGAAAAGACGAAAGGATCCGCATGAAGCTCTTTATGAGGAGTTTGAAAGGAGATGCGCTGTCTTGGTATATCAGCCAAGACCCCAAGAAGTGGTCCAACTGGGTAGGTATGGCCACAGACTTCATGGACAGGTTTAGATTCAACACAGAGAACGGGCACCAGATGTGTTATATATCAAAAACATGATGAAGAAACCCACAAAAACCTTTCGCGAGTATGCTACTCGTTGGCGGTCGGAAGTTGCCACAGTCAGGCCTGCCTTAGAGGAAGAACAGATGAACAAATTCTTTGTTCGGGTTCAGGACCCGCAATACTATGAACGACTGATGATGGTTGAGGGTCAAAAGTTCTCCGACATTATCAAATTGGGAGAGCGGATTGAAAAGGGTATCAAGAATGGTATGGTTACTAACTTTGAAGCTTTACAGGCCACTAATAAAGCTCTGCAGTCCGGTGGTGTGTCAAGAAAGAAGGATGTGGGATCTGTGATGGTTGCACAACAAGCCAAATCCCCGCCTAAATACCAGGTCTATCTCGCACGTCCATTCACATATCAACCCGCTCCAAATTACCAAGCATCCTCACCTTCATACCAAACTCTACCACCTACATATCAACCCACTTCACCCAAATACTCCCAATCCGCTCCCGTCTACAACACCTATAACTCTCAGCCATCTCACTACCAGTCGCCCCCTACCCATCAAAACGTCCCTAGTCCTCGCCCTAACTTTGATCGTCGCCCTCCAAAACAATACACCGCCATAGCCGATCCCATTGACCAGCTATATGAAAAGCTCAAAGCTTCTGATTATGTCACACTTATCCCTGCTGTCACCCCTGAGAACCCTTCTCAGTGGGTTAACCCGAAAAAATCTTGTGCATACCATTCTGCCATGAAAGGACACACCATCGATGAATGCTGCTCTTTGAAGGATAAGATACAGACCCTTGTTGATAACAAGATTATTGTGGCCAAGGAATCCGCACCGATCATCCGTAACAATCCTTTACCAGACCATAAGGGCGGAGGTATCCATATGATGAGATAGAAGATGATTGGGATCTCGATGGGTCAATCGTTTTGATTGCAGAAGGCGATGAGCCAAAGAAACCTGCAGTTACACTCAACCCGATCATAGTCCAGATCCAACCATCTGAGAATGCTGAGGTGAATATGTCTATCCCATTTGAGTTCGAAGCAGCACCGCCAGCAAAGGCGAAGGCCCTAGTGCCAATTAAGGTTGATTTCATGTCTCCGGCAAATGCACTCGCACCCTTCGAGGTTGCAGTCTTGCCGCCCAAAGCCCGTGTGCCATTTGAAGTAAGGATAGCCGCGCCAAAATCAACAGCGATGTCAACCACACCACCTTTCTATTCAAATGCTATCCCTTGGGATTATAAAGCTGAGGCGAGAAGGAAAAGTAAAAGCAGGTCTGAAGAAGCCATCGCAGCACAGGGTATGACAAGAACTGGTAGAGTTTATACCCCTGAGCATCTGTCCGAGTCGAGCAAGCAGGCTACCAACCGGCCTTCTCTCACTGAGACGGGTTTAGATGATCTTTGGAGGAAAATACGGGCTAAAGAATATTCGGTCATCGACCAACTGAACAAGACACCAGCACAAATATCAATTCTCTCTCTGCTGCAGAACTCTGAGACGCACAGAACTGCTTTGCTGAGAGTGTTGAGTGAAGCCTATGTACCGAAAAACATCTCTAGCGGGGAAATGGCCAACATGGTAGGCCAAGTACTGGAAAGCCACAAAATCACTTTTCACGAAGACGAGTTGCCGCCTGAGGGATTGGGACATAACAAGGCTCTGCACATCACCGTGCAATGCGAAGATTATTTCATAACCAGGATTCTTGTCGACGGAGGGTCCAGTCTTAACATATGTCCGCTGATAACACTCAAGAAGTTGGGTAAGGGACTACATGAGATAAAGGATGGAGCGATCAATGTGAAAGCCTTCGACGGTTCTCAAAGGTCTACCATTGGGGAGATCAGTCTATGTCTGCAGATGGGACCGACTTGGTTCGAGGTGGACTTTCAGGTGATAGATGTGCCGGCATCTTACAATCTGTTGTTAGGACGACCCTGGATCCATGCTGCTGGGGCTGTAGCGTCAACATTACATCAGGCGGTAAAATTCGAGTGGAACCATCAAGAGGTGATCATCCACGGCGACGGTAGCAACCCTATTTACAATCGCCAGACTATCCCTGTAATTGACGGAAAGAGAAAACTGGGTGGAGAAACCTACCACCATATCGAGTTGGTCAATGATGTCGACAAGGACAAATGGTGGGATAGAAAGATCGAAAGCATCTTGAATTGGGGAGGATACGAGCCAGGAAAAGGGCTCGGTAAGAACCTCTAAGGGATCACGAAACCCATCAAGCTCAAGAAACATGGTACCACTTTCGGCCTAAGGTATGAGTATACACGGGAAGAATTCAAAAACTGGTCGCCCCCATGGCGCGGTCACTATTACCCATTGGAGAAGCCAATACATCATCTGGAGCAAACTTTCCAGCAGGCTAATATCATCTATGGGTCCGACGAAGAAGATGCACTGGCGGCAATGAGGGATTTGTTTCTAGACGACGGGGACATGGACTGTTGTGTTATTCTCGAGGAGGAGGGGGAGGAAGGCCCTTCCATACAGGCAGTGAGCGGAGGAGCTCGGCTCAAGAACTGGTCCATCCGTATGACCAAAGCCTGCCGAGCCTCGGGGTAGCAAGGCTAATAAACAAGCAGTATTTACTGTTTATTAAATGAATTTCTTTCCTTTTCTGCATTTTCAATTCCTGCAATAAGATCTTCAATGTTCAAAACAATTATTCGTTTTATCAAAGCATTTCCAATCTCCTTATGAATCTCATATTTATTTTCTACTGTTTTCTCCCAATACTTTATCTATACAACATTACTATTACTTATCTTGATGAACCGATGATTGTGACGTTCAATGAGATAACGCAACAAACGAACATTGATTCAGAGGAAGATGATATACCCGACGAGATTGTCAAGGAAATTGAAAACTTTGAGAACAAACCTAAGTCCAACCTGGACGAGACGGAAATTATCAATCTGGGGGATTCAGAGAACGTCAAGGAAACACAGATCAATATTCATTTGTCACCGTCAGAAAAGAAAGAGTATACAAATTTTCTAAGGGAATATGAGGACATATTCGCCTGGTCGTATGATGACATGACTTGTCTAAGTACGTCCATTGTGGCTCACAAACTGCCAACCAATCCAATGTGTCCACCGGTAAAGCAAAAGCTCAGAAAGTTCAAACCCGACATGAGTTTGAAAATCAAAGAAGAAGTTATCAAGCAGATCAACGCCAAAGTTCTCTAGGTAGTTGAGTACCCGACATGGTTAGCTAACATTGTACCTGTGACGAAGAAGGACGGGAAGGTCAGAGTCTGTGTCGACTACTTGGATCTCAATCGGGCCAGTCCGAAAGACGACTTCCCTTTGCCAAATATACACATTCTAATTGACAACTGCGCCAAACATGAGTTACAGTCATTCGTAGATTGCTTCGCTGGTTATCATCAAATTTGGATGGACGAAGAAGATGCTGAGAAAACAACATTCATTACGCCATGGGGAGTATACTGTTACAAGATGATTCCATTCGGCCTGAAGAATGCAGGGGCCACCTACATGAGGGCTATGACTACTATATTCCATGACATGATTCACAAAGAGATTGAGGTGTATGTGGACGACATCATTATCAAATCAAAGAAAGTTGCTGATCACATGGAATATTTGAGGAAGTTCTTCAATAGGTTAAGAAAATACAATCTGAAACTAAACCCTGCGAAGTGTGAATTCGGGGTTCCTGCTGGGAAGTTACTGGGGTTCATTGTAAGCCGCCAGGGATTAGAATTGGATCCATCCAAAGTCAAAGCCATTCAAGAATTGCCACCACCGAAGAACAAGAAGGATGTTATGAGTTTCCTGGGGAGACTTAATTACATCAGCCGATTCATAGCACAATCTACAGTCATTTGTGAACCGATCTTCAAGATGCTAAAGAAGGATGTCGCAACCAAGTGGACCGAGGATTGTCAAAAGGCGTTCGACAAGGTCAAGGAGTATTTGTCAACACTGCCAGTTTTGGTGCCGCCTAAGCCAGGTAGACCTCTATTACTCTACCTTGTAGTGTTAGACGGAGCTTTCGGTTGCGTTCTTGGGCAACATGATGAAATAGGAAGAAAGGAGCAAGCAATCTACTACCTCAACAAGAAGTTCACTCCGTATGAGGTCTGGTATTCTTTATTGGAACGCACTTGCTGTGCTTTGACTTGGGTCGCCCAGAAGCTAAGGCATTACTTCTATGCCTACACCACATACCTCATATCCAGGATGGATCCACTAAAGTACATCTTTCAGAAGCCCATGCCTACTGGCAAGCTAGCCAAATGGCAAATCCTGTTGAGCGAGTTCGACATTATTATATAACTCAAAAGGATGTCAAAGGACAGACACTAGCAGACCATCTCGCTGAGAATCCTGTGGACGGAGAATACGAACCCCTAAAAACATATTTTCCCGGTGAAGAGGTATCCTTCGTAGGAGAAGACATTGCAGAATACTACGACGGTTGGAAGATGTTTTTTGATGGAGCAGCAAACTTCAAAGGGGTTGGTATTGGAGCAGTCCTGATATCAGAAACCGGTCAGCATTATCCGGTATCCGCAAACCTCAGATTTCCCTGCACCAACAATATGGCTGAATATGAGGCCTGCATCTTAGGGCTCAACATGGCCATCGACATGGACGTCCAGGAGTTGTTAGTGATTAGTGACTCAGACTTACTGGTACACCGGGTACAAGGAGAATGGGAAACCAAGAATTCCAAAATATTTCCATATCTACATCATGTACAGGAGCTGAGAAAGAGATTCACAAAGGTAGAATTTCGGCATGTCCCCAGAATCCAGAATGAGTTCGCCGATGCTTTGGCTACTCTGTCATCCATGATCCAGCATCCAGATAAGAATTTCATTGATCCTATTATCCACAATCAGCCAGCTTACTGTGCCCATGTTGAAGAGGAAGCAGACGGAAATCCTTGGTTTAATGATATCAAAGAGTACTTGGCAAAAGGAGAATACACAGAGCTTGCAAATACCACTCAAAAATGCACACTTCGGAGATTATCCAACAATTTCTTTCAGAACGGAGGAATCCTGTATAGGAGGACTCCCGATTAAGGGCTGTTAAGGTGTGTTGACGCAAAGGAAGCATCAAAATTATTGGAGGAAATTCATGCTGGGACATGCGACCCACATATGAACGGTTTTGTTTTGGCAAAGAAGATTACTTCGAGCTGGCTATTTCTGGATGACCATGGAAACGGACTGCATCTGGTATGTCCGAAAGTGTCACCGATGTCAGATACATGGGGATATGATAAAGGTACCTCCAAGTGAGCTTAATGCAACAAGTTTACCGTGGCCATTCGCCCCCTGGCATGGACGTTATTGGACCAATCGAGCCTGCCTTCTCTAACAGACACAGGTTCATTATGGTTTCCATTGATTACTTCACCAAGTGGGTCGAAGCAGTTACTAAGAAAGTCGTGGCCGATTTCGTCCGCGACAGCATTGTTTGTCGGTTCGGAGTTCCAGAATCAGTCATCACTGATAATGGATCTAATCTCAACAGTGACTTGATGAAAGCCATGTGTGAAACATTCAAAATCAAACACAAGAACTCCAAAACATACAGACCCCCAGATGAATGGAGCCGTTGAGGCTACCAACAAAAACATCAAGAAAATACTGAGAAAAATGATAGAAAGGCATAAGCAATGGCATGAGAAATTATCATTTGTTTTGTTGGGGTATCGTACCATAGTCCGAACGTAAACTGGGGCAACTCCTTATATGTTGGTTTACTGTACAGAGGCTGTTATTCCTGCCGAGGTTGAGATTCCATCTCTGAGAATCATACAAGAAGCTGAGCTTAGCGACGCAGAATGGGTAAAGAGTCGTTATGAACAACTAGCTCTCATAGACGGAAAGGGAATGACGCAGTCTGTCATGGCCAATTATATCAGAACAGGATGACCAGAGCCTTCAACAAGAGAGTCAAGTCGAGACGATTCACACCGGGGCAGCTGGTGTTAAAGAAAGTCTTTCCACATCAGGATGAGGCCAAAGGGAACTTTTTTCCCAACTGGCAGGGTCCGTACATGGTTCATAGAGTACTGACATGAGGAGCAGTTATACTCGCAGAAATGGATGGAGAAATTTGGCCCAAACCAATCAACTCAGATGCAGTCAAGCGCTACTATGTGTAACCCTTTATACTTTCCGCAATGTTGTATATTGAACTACGCCTGACCTGATTCCCGTTTAAGAGGGGATACGTAGGCAGACCTATGGGTTCGGTCACAATTTAATAAAAATCTCATTTCCCCCACGAATGGAAAATAGGGCAGATTTTTGAGGACGACCCTCAAATTTCTGAAGCAAGTTCATCCAATCGCCGCACAAGCAACCGCCAGAAGTATTCACCCATCAAACCGGGGCAGAATTTTGATAAGGACCCTCAAAATTCCGTGGTAGGAAAAGTTGCAACGTCTCAAACCGCGTCACAGTCGTCGGTTCACCTAAAAATATTTTAAATTATATGCTTATATTATATCTTTTCAAAATCATGCATACCTATTTTTGGAACAGCTTGTTTAGAAAACGCTACCCCAATGATATATCATGATCAAACGAGCGAGCCTAGTAAAGCCAGCGGGAATGCGAATTGACCTTTTCCCCTTTACAGAACTCACGATTTTTCCTGGATGCAGGCACGAAGACGGCGAAATCCCAAAACATATTATTATCCCCCGTAGGACGTATACCTGTAAAAGACACGCTCTCAAACTCGTCGCACATGCCGACGCTTATTATCATCGCAAAACGACGCTTCATTCGCATCAATCATAGTGCCGCAATGTATCATCAGCTAACAACTCCTACTGTCATTTTATTACTTGCATAAGGCTACTATTCTGCCTTCCGAGACTAAACGATGTCTCCACCTGCATTGCATAAGGCTACTATTCTGCCTTCCGAGACTAAGCGTTGTCTCCATCTGCATTCACATCTTGCATAAGGCTACCTTTCTGCCTTACGAGGTTCCACGCTACCTCCCGCTGCATTTTTATTTTCTGCATTGCATAAGGCTACCATTCTGCCTTCCGAGGTTCCACGCTACCTCCCTCTGCATTTTCATTTCCTGCATTGCATAAGGCTACTATTCTGCCTTCCGAGGTTCTACGCTACCTCCCTCTCTGCAGTTTTATTTCCTGCATTGCATAAGGCTATTATTCTGCCTTCCGAGGTTCTACGCTACATCCCTCTGCATTTTCATTTCCTGCATTACATAAGGCTACTATTCTGCCTTCCGAGGTTCTACGCTACCTCCCTCTCAGCATTTTTATTTCCTGCATTGCATAAGGCTACCATTCTGCCTTGCGAGGTTCCATGCTACCTCTCGTTTACTTTTCAAAGCAACCACTTTTCATGCCATTACTTATTTTTGCTTCCTTTCGGGCTAAGCTCTGCCCTTTGTAAATTTCGCAAGACTAAGCTCTGTCTTGTTAGCATCATGCTACTGCATTTTTCATGGGCTAAAATATCGCCAACTTGTCCAAAGGCGTCATCGTTCGGAGGCACCATCTTCATGGCCCGAGAACATCATTCCATGGCCCGAGGATCTCTTTATCCAACTTGAATATCATTATTCAAAGGCATCATGGTTCGGAGGCACCATTCTCATGGCCCGAGAACATCATTTCATAGCCTGAGAATCCCGCACTAAGCGATTCATGGCCCAGGACATCATGGTCTAAGGACGTCATCCTCAACCGTCCGAAGACAACATTCATAGTCCAACGGGAATCTGCATCATGTTTAAATTACGCACAATATACGCTTGTCATTTGTTTGCAGATAATCCGTCCAGGACAGCCAGCTAGGAAGGAGCGGACCGCTCCAGTTCTCTAAAACGACCCCATAAACCTTCCTATTTTTACCTTACCTCGCACCAGGCGTCCGTTCTCGTCAAGCGTCACCGGTAATTCCTGAACTACATATGACCTGATTCTTGTAAAACCAGGAATATGTAGGCAACTCAGAAACCAAGGTGCGGCCTAAATCACTCATCCAATTTCCACTCGGTCAAAATTGGCCATCATATCTTTACCCGACAACTCTTTCATCCTTCCCGGGTAAAGAGGGGCAGCTGTTGTTATCCAATTTTTTTCAAATTATTTTTTTAACTTGCATATAATCTTTCAAAATCACTATTTAAAATAATGATTATTTTTCCCTATTTTCCCTATTTTATTAAATTACTCTCATATTTATTCAATACTTCATATTTAATGGATTATTCATAAATTATGTTATAAATAATTTCAAAATGTGTCCCAGCTCGGTATATCATTTTTTAATCATTTTTTTTTCATTAGGATTCAATTATTTCATAAATTAACCAATTGGGCATTATTTAATGTCAATTGCAGTAATTTTGCAATTATAGCCCAATTGTATAACGCTACTCTAATTCAAAAATTATTCATTTTTTGTATTTTATATTATTTAATCACCTTAATTTCATCTATTTAAACTCAATTTCATTTTTTGTACAATTATTGGCTGTTTATTTAATTATTTATCTATTTTTTGGGTATTTAATATCTAGCCACCTTTTATTTTTTTTTAAAACTAGCCCAATCAAATACCCAACCCAGACCCAATAAAATGCCCAGCCCAAAACCCATCAAATACCCGACCCAATCCTAAGCCAATCTGAGCCGTTGATCAGATCAGATCAACGGCCCAGATTTTAGTTACCTAAAATATCTCTAACCTAACCCCCTCCCCTCCGTCTCATTTGCTTCGAGACGGTTCCTCTCTCATATCTCTATCTCTCTACGACTCTCTAGAAGTCTCTTGACTTCATCTTCTCTGATGTTTTCCAATTGCCTTCTCCAATGGATTCTCACCGGAACCCTGATTCCCTATCATTTCCTGGCCACCTGCTTGCCTCTCACCTATTCAGCGACCTCTTAAGCTCTTCAGACGAGCCTGGAGCGGTTCACTCACCTCCTTTTGGGTCTCTTGCCATTTTCGGTCATCCCCGGCCGTTTGAGTAAGCTTGCAGTCTCTCCGGCCTAAATCGATGTCGTTCATGAGGTTTGCCCTCTTTTATGGGTTCCACAAAACCCTAACCTTCTGTATTTTTGGGTTTTCTTTTAAGATCCGTTTTATATTTACGATACTATGGAGTTTCTTCATGTTTTTCTCCGGAAAAGTTTCGTTTTTAACAATTTCAAAAGATAGGGTTTCTCGACCCTATTCTCAAAACAGTTTTCCTTTTTGATTTTTAGTCACCTATGCTGTGTTTAAGCATTATCTCATGATTTCTTGTTGCCTGAACTGTTATGCTGAGACCCTAAATTTCTAGGTTAACCTCTATTATGTGTATCCATTTTTTTTAAGACTATTTGTGTGTTCTTTGTGACTCTTGCTTTAATTCATTGTTATGGCCTTTTCTGCTATTCTATGAGTGTTACTCTGTGTTGATCAATGGTTGTTGTTTAAATGTTTAATAAATCCGACCATTTACCTTATTGATTATTCACCTAATGATTTGTACTGATTTTTTGTAAAGAATCCCCAGGTTTGTGATGCTTTCCTTGAATAGGTGATTCTATATGTCCTTTGTAATTCTGTACCCATTTCTTTGACTGCTTTCCACACTTTATGATACTTTCCTTAACTATATCGGATTCCCTGTAATTGTAATTGCATCCGAAATTCTTTCAGTTGATTTTCAAAACTAATACCCTAGTTTACTTTATAAATATAATATTAGTTCAACTTTCCTTAAGTATATACTATGTATTTGGCTCTTATTATGTGCCATATGATTTTCTTGTCCCTAATTAAACAAAATCAGTCTTATAAGTTGATTTCCTTTCCTTATTTAGCCGTGGCTGCACCGTTTGAACTTGACTCCTTAATTAAAGGAGCCCAATATTTTAATTGATACTAATTGGTTGTTATTTCCATTATTATGCATTCTTTGCCTATGTTACTACTCGTTTTTCAAAACTATATATACTCTGTCTTCTCTCTTTGCACAGAAACACACGAATACATTGATACACTGACTGATACACACACATAACACTGAGTACATTGCCCTGAACTTTCTGTGTTTTCATCCTCATCTCCTCTTGTTCTTTGCATCAATTGTTGACTCCTCAATCGGTTGAAAGCCAAGACTGAGTAATCCTGGTTCTTTTTTTTTTGTTGCTTCTGCACACTATTGTCCTACTTTTGCTATCTTGTTCTGCATACTGCTATTTGCTGCCCTATCTCTTTGCACTTTGCTATTCCATAGCACTTGACTGGTATGTTTCTGATTTAGTTTTACAGTGTCCCCATACAATATATTTCAGTTCATGATTATGTACTTGTTGTTCCTCTTGTGCTTTATTCTATGGTTCTATTGCTTACCATGTAGTTAGCATGCCTCTATAATGTCCTTTCCCCTCTTTAGACTAATAAGTACTTTGCTTTCCCCGTGTGATTCTCTATGATTGCTTAAGTCTTGTGAAATTAGCATGTCCCTGCTATCCCCCCTTTCCTAGTAGCCTAATATGTCTCATGTTTCCTCCTGTGTGACTCTATGTGAGACTTATGCAACTAGTATGCTTACTTGTCTATGGGTTAATGTCTCTTATCTCAACATGATTACTGTTACATTCTTTCACCCACTACTTAGCCTCCTATAATATAAGCCTATGCCCCCCCCCCCACATGATACCTGAATGCCACATGGTTCTGATTCCATGCCTAATATGTGACTCTATGAATCTCTGTTGCTTTGTGACAACTATGTGGTAACTATGTGAATCTGTAGCCTTATTCTACTGCTAACATGTGAATTATTGTCCCCAACTCCCTATCCTTGTTTGTGTTTGTTTTCCTGAACCCTCTATTTGCTGGTTTGTAGTCGTGTTGCTCCTCCCTTTGGCAAACTGTTTTACAAAACTTTTTATGGTTCTCTGAAGCTATTCTCAAAAACTGTTGTTTCAAAACTACTCTTTTTCAAACTCAACTCTTTTAAACTCCAAGCACTTCCCACTACTCTTAGACTTTAGGTTCATCCCCCTTCGTGTGAGCATTGCCTTGGGGGCCTTGAGTACCCATTGAACTTTGACACACAAGGCTGGCAATCCACATTGCACTTACTCATCCTTGGCTAGGGTACCTGGGTGTGAAGCACTGTCAAGGATCTTCTGAGGTCCTTAGAGACTATGACACACTTGGGTTGAAGGTCTTGGCATGTGGCATGTTGGATCTGGTACTTGGGCCTACTGTCAGGATCCCTATAGTGTAACTTCTTAATTTTCTTATTCATTTTTGTAATTTATGTAACAATGGTCTGTAATAACTAAATGTAAATGAATACTCGGGGCTGGATAATGAAGATGGGATAGGATTATGCATGTCTAGTATAGTTATGGGTATAGATCATGCCTATAGGGTTTACTTTATCTATGTGTGCAATAGTATCATGTTTAGGATATGTTTGCCATGCATTAGAAACCATGCTTAAGTATGTATATTTCAGCATCTCATCACGCTCATGTTCACTTAGAGAAATATGTTAAGCAACCTTGAAAACTGTTATAATTGTTGCAAACACTTCACTTAGAAATCCTGCTCATAGTTTAATTATATAAAAACAGTTGTCATAAGTAAATACTGCCTCTGCATGTTCTTGATCTACATATAGAAATCCTGTTTTAGGTTTCAAATTATTAGTACTTGCACTAGATACCATGTTGCTTTAGGAATTCACTCGCACCATGCTCATTCGTTTATGTTAGACTCATGTACTGTCGCAAACACCTAGAAATCATGCTAGGATCATCAACTTAATGAAATTATGTCCCCATTCTTCCTGTTAATAAGAAACTTCGCCAATAAGGGATTCTGTCTCTTAAGAAAGTATTTATGTGCATTCAAACAGGCATCACTCTATGCATTTAGATATCCTGTCATAAGACATGGCACCCACCTCAGTTTAATGCTTAAATTGTTTCACTCTTACTGTTTCTCTTTGTTAAGGTTAAAACTGGAGTACGTTTCTCTAACACGCCTAGGCAAACCTTAGGCACAACGTTTGATAAAACCAAAATGAGTAACTATTTTTGTACACTGCCTATTAAGCAGATGGTTCTAAAATCAATCATGCACTCTCTTCTGGAACTTACTAAAATCCTCGATTTGCTACTGTCTCTATACTTAGAATTCCTATTTTGCCTACAAACTACTGGGATTTAAAGTCATTTACTCCTTTATTTTTTTAAAACTCATCAAAACCTGTTGTTGTTTTTCACATCTGAAATCCCTACTCTAGGTTCTGAAATTTGAGACTTCTTTGTGTTTGAGACATGCAATTAACGTGCATTATTTGTGGAGGATCTATGAGACATATGTCTGTTTATGCGTATCCCGTATGTGCAAGTCCTAATTGTTTATTTACTTGTCGCTTAGAGTTTATCCTTTAAAACCTAAGGGGTCAGCCTAGTACTCGCCTTGTAGGAATAGTAGTCCTAAATACCCTTCAGGATTGATAGGATGGGACGGGTAATAGCTCGCAATAAGCTCGTGACCAACGCACGCGTTTTAAATACCTTAGCGGGGTGGGAAGGGTAGAATATGGATATGATGACCAGTGCGCTAATACCACGTGTAGCCTCTCTTCGAGGCGTGACATATCGGGTATTGCATTGATGTGATCCATATTGCTTTAAACCGTAGGACATTTTCATTCAAAAATGATTTTACTTTGCTATTCTTTAAATTTCTTTTAACAATCTCAGTATTTACTTGAAATCCCCTCTTACGTGAGCCTTGCTTGTCATTTGTTTACTTTCCAAATTCACAAAACTACTTGGCTGAGACCCACAGTTGTGGATCTCGAGGGGTGCCTAATACCTTCCCCTTGGGATAACTTCAAGCCCTTACCCAATCTCAGGTAATGCAAACTAGTTTATGAGTTAACTATTCTAGGTGCCCTAACGCACTACAAAATTGTTAGGTGGCGACTCTTCCTTAAACCTTTTCCTTTAAGGAGTTGTCCGGAATGTCATGAAACCCGATCTCCGCGTACCTAACCCGTGCGAGGAAACAAAGGGGGGGCGCGACAACTGGAAAATCAGATTTCCAACAGCAATATCTACGCACGAGTGACACTAAACCCACTGTGATTTGGGTAGGATAAAGGTCCGCACGATCATGTGACGGCAGGGACAATCTCATCGACTCTTGGCTCACGAAGTGGTTCCTTAGGTTCCCTACTCTTATAAGAAGATCTAGAAGCCCTAGCCCTCGAAGAAGACGAAAAAATATTAGACCTAGAAGATGGCGGAGGGGTAATATTATGAGAAGTAGAACCCCTGGAAGGTGTAGAACTTAAACTTCTTAGCCTACCACCCCTCCTGCTCCGGATTGGAGCAGAAGAAGGAGATAGTTTGTCAACAATGATAACTTTTTTGCGTTGTTGGCTTGAGGAAGACATATTTACGAGAAAGAAGAATTTAAAAACAATGAAGGAGTGTTAGAATTTTTTTGTGAAAGCAAATAAAGGAAAAGGGGTATTTATACTCAGAGGCGACCGTCAAAAAATGGAAAAAACAGTGATGTGAAAGTCATAATTAAAAATGTCACTTCGTGATTGATGTAGCCGCAAAAAGCCCTAAAAGGCGCTGAATAATTGCAGAATCAATCCGAGAATGCCATGTGGCACGAACATTAAATGTAAGTGACAAGCGATGTATACATTCAGAGACGGATGCGATTTAACGAGTGAAGCAGCGGCAAAATATTTCCGCCATAAATGAGTATCCACTTACCAAATATTTAATTGATAAATAAATGGTAAGTGGGGGGCTATTGTTTAACCAAAGAATTAGATCCTTTGATCAAAGATATTTTTAGGATGAACACGGTTTATTGATAATCAAAGAAATAATATTAAGTTAAGAGGAGAAGGTAAATGACGATCGTAAGATGCTTAGAAAAATAAAGTGTATTGGATTCGTCGTTCAGTTGTCCTTTACAAGATATATTCTCTTCCCTTATATAGGGAATTTCTTAATATAATGTCTACCTCTCACAATGATCACTCATTAATGACTAATTATTACATTAATGGGACGCTACAAGAAGTAATCGTAACTGTTGCGTGAAGATTGTGTAACGTATGCGTCATTAATTGAGGATCTCTGAATCTGCTCGTAGCTCTGTCCGGATTTATTCTGACTCTGTCTCTTCTTTGTCTCAATTAGGTTGGGTTCCCGTAGCTGATTACCCCGTAGGTTTATTGATCTGTACCTCTCTGTTCCGTACCTCTTTATAGAATCATATCCAACTGTCATATTTTCCTTGGTCCACGTCGCTGGCTGAGTTGTCAAGAATCATCTTACGTGTGAAACTCTTTTTTACCAATACAGATAGTCTCCCCACTTACCATTTATTTATCGATTAATATTTGATAAGTGGATACGTATATTTGGCGGGAATATTTTGCCTCCGCTTTATCTCAAAACATTGTATCCTTTTCTGAACATAGGTGTCGTTTGTCACTTCCATTTAATACTCAAACCACGTGTCCCTTCCGAATTGGTTCTGCAGTTACTTGGCGTCATTTAGGGCCTTTTGCGGCTGCGTCAGTCACGAAGTGACACCTTCAATTATGACTTTTCTCATCATTTTTTTCCCATTTTTTACGGTTGTCTTCAAGTATAAATACCTCTTCTTCTTTTCTTTACTTTCACGAAACGCTTTATAATTTGTCTCTTTTATTTGTAAAGAATTCCTTCTTGTCTTCGTAAGTATGTCTTCCTCTAACCAACCTGATAGAGTTATAGATGTTGAAGGATTAACCCTTTCTTCTGCTCCAACCCGGAGTCGGAGAGGTGGTAGATTAAGGAGCTTAGGTGTTATTCCTTCAAGAGGCTCTTCTTCTTCCCCGATGATTTCTCCTCCATCTGCTAGGTCTTTAGTTTCTTCAAGAGCTAGGGCTTCCGGGTCTTCCTCTAGGGGTAGAGATCATCATGGACCTTTACGCGAACCTCGAGTAGACAAAATTATACCTGTTGAGTTCACCTTCACTAGTGATAGTCAAGTCCTTGTAGATCAGTCGTTATCTCTAGATAGTGTTAATAGGTACCCTACCCTTATCACTGAAGATCTGATTTCCCTGTCTATATTCCGAATAGCAACCAAAGAATAACGTCTTACAAGACGGGGTATTCTTTTGTTTATACGTACCCTTTTACTTTAGGATTTAGACCTCCTATCAATCCAATCATTATTGACTTCTACCGTTTCTTCAGAATTTGCTTAGGACATGTTGGTCCTCTTGTGTGGTGGGTTGTTGCATGTATCATATTCTTAGCTACTTCAGCCTCGGTTCCTTTTACTTTTAACCATCTTATTCATCTTTATTCTCCTGCTTTATTTCGTCAAGGGATTTTTACTCTGGATGCTAGGAGTAAAAGAGTGTAGGTAACCCCTGGAGACGATAAGGATAGAGGTTGGTACCTCTAGTACGTTGTTGTGCCCACTGCTGGTTTAGTGGCCGAGGAAAATATTCCCTTCCCTGAGAAGTGGAATCGTGCACGTGAGTACATTTTAGCACACATTTGTTATCTTTCTTCTTTTTGCTTGAAGTGTTTTACTAACACCGTATCTGTTTCTTCTTCCTTCAGCAATCATGGGTACTGTTGAGAATGTCTATGGTATCCGTGATTGGGTAGAAATATTGTTGTCAGTTGCTCCCTTAGAAGAAAGGTCTTGGAAGTACTTCTCTGGGAAGTACGGTTGGAAAGTAAAGACCCGCGGTAAGTGAAGCTTTGGTTTTCGCTCCTTTTCTTACTCGAGCCTCTTTACCTCTTTCGCTTAACCTTTTTCCTTTTGATAGGATTTCCCGCCCGTGGGGTGTCTGCTGCGTCCATTCCAAAAATTTCTCTGGCTCAGGCCCAAGAGATTATTTCTGGTTCTTCTTCCTCAAAGAGGAAGGTTAGTGAGTCTCTAACTTTAGAAGAAAATTAATAAGAAGAGAAGGGAACTTTGGTGCACAGGTCACGTAGAAGGAGGGTGATTTCGGACGATGAGTCTTCACTCGTGGTTGTGCCTTCCGTGCCTGAAGTCATTCCCTCTACCTCTGAAGATGCTTCTCCCTCCCCCGTACATGAGACTGCGGATCATTTGTTCCGCGAAGATTTTGGCCCCGCTATTGATGAAGTCCCTTTGGCTTTCTTTCCCGCTTCTTTCAGAGAAGCTTTTTTGTCTGCTCCTGTTATCTCCTCCTCTCCCTTGGCTACTCCCATTGTTGCCTTTCCTGTGGATCTTTCACTCCCTCAAGTTTCCATGCCTATTACTTCTTCTACTCCACAATTTTCATTATCCGTGGCTTCTTTACCTCAGCCTGCTTCCGTGCCTCCTCCTGTTAGAGAAGTAGGGTCTTCCAGCAGGTAGATGAGGCAAGTGTTAATTGAGGTTCCGGCTGATGGAAGCCTTTTTAAGAAATCTGGCCAACCCGAAGTGTGGTTGAAGCCTTTGATTTTCCCAATAGAGAGTACTAAGCTTGATAGCCAAAGCGCCCTTACATGGGCTAATGAAGTTGTTCATTCCTCTTTGAAGGTAAAATGAGTTGTTACTCATTTCATTTTTGTACATGAAATCTATCATATCTAATTGATTTCCTTTTTTTGTAGACCAATCTTATAGGCATTGAACTTATGAAGAGGATTTCTAACACTGAGCAAGAGCTAAAGGAGTGGCATGTTGAAGCAGGGAATTGGAAGGGGCAATATGAAAGCCTGAGGCTCGACATGGAAGCCTTAAAAGAACAGAAGTGTACCTTGGAGCGGCAGTTAAGAGTCGTGGCTGTGGAATTGGCAGTGGGGAAGGCTTCCTCTAACCAAACGGACAAAGACAAGAGAATTCTTGAGTCTTCGTTTGTTGAGCAATTATCCCGTACCTCAGAAGAAATTAGGAGCTTGAAAGATTTGTTGGGGAAGAAGGAGGAATACTCAGGCGAGCTTGTGCAGTCACTCACCTGGACTTAGGAGGATCTTCGCAATGTTTTAGATAAAGTTCAATCTCTGGAGGAGTCAATTTTTCCTTTGAGGGCTGCCTATGAAGCTGCTGAAGCTGAAAAGGACAGGCTAAGAGCTGAGCTTGAGGTATGGGAGAGAGATTATGATGCTCTCGAAGAGGCGACAACTATCGATGTTAGTTGGGCATACATGAATTCTCGCCTCGACACATTGACGGAAATGAGTCGGGAAGATTTTGATCTTGACGCTGAAATTGCTAAAATCAAGGAAGCCATAGAGAAGGCTCAAAAAGATCAGACTCTCTCTACACCTGAAGATGAGACTCCCGCTGCTCACGCCTCTTCGTCTCAAGTTGCTCTTATTCCTGCCGCCCGTGAAGAAGTCACTCCTCCTCCTCAAGAAGATTAAGCTGTTGATTCACCCTTTTTTTTTATTGGTGGTTACCCCCAGCTCTATCGGGGGTAAACTTGGATCTTTTAAAGTCCCCAAATGACAACTTAGGGGCACCTTAATGCATAAATTATATGCGGCTAAGTACTAGTTAGTACTTAGTTTTTACTTAGCCGCTCTTTTTTAATATAAGCAAGTATGACTTTTTCGCTTTGAGTTTTTGTTTCACTCTTAAGTCTTTTGCATGTTTTAATTTTTGAGGTTTTTGTTTTACCTCTGAGTTTTTGCATGAAGATGCTGAAATCACTCGTACCTTTTCGTAGTAGGCACAGTGTCGTATATAAAATGTGAGCCTTTTTGTAGTAGGCTTTGTTTATGAAAGAGGCCCCTTTATGATTGACACTTAATGAATAAGACGTCTCAACTTCATGATGGTGTAATAATGCAATAGAGTGATAGGAATTTTTCACATATTTAAGAATGTTTCTGACGAAAGTTTTTTGTTTGAACTTCCACGAAATTTTACATGTGTTTGATTATCGTCTAAAACTCATGTTGCAACTGTTTTTATTTAACAGATTTGATATAAACTTGTATTTTGTAACTATTTTTCATATGTAATAATTTTTTCGAGTTAATACAAGGGAACAACTGCTTTTCGTTCGTAACAGTTTTTATAAAGATTTGGGCTTTCACTCGCAACTGTTTTTGTTGATAACAGTTTTTAATAAGTACGAGGAAAATGCATTTACATCCATAAAAGTTTTATTTGATAACAGATTTCTGAACAAATACAAGGATTTTGATCTTTCATCTGTAACTGTTTTATTTGATAACAGTTTTCTATATGAGTACAAAGATTTCGTAACTGTTTTTAATCACAAAAGTTTTTGAATGAGTACAATAATGATGATCTTTTACCCCTAACTGTTTTTCGGTTACAACAGTTTTTAAATAAGTACAAATATGTGCATTTCTTCCTCGTGGCTAACAGTTTGCCTTTTAACCCGAAGGTTTTTTCNTTTGACTTTCTGATAGTCTTCTTTGCTTCGTCTTAGCCTTCCATACTGTATAGTCCCCCAAGTGTTTGAGCTTTGAAGAATGAAATCTTGAGCACTTGCATATTCCTTCCTTGTGGTCCTTTTCCTGAAAAGGAAAAATGTGCGGGACTCGAAGGTATATAGTTTTTAGATGATGACTGCTTAACCCTTTAAAACGTCCATCAGAAAGTGTAACCCTAGACCGGGAATTGTGTTACTTCCTTGCGTCTTTGCAGGTCTAATATCATCATATGATGATGGGTTAGCTTTATGCCTATCATCTAAAAAAGTTAGTAAAATTAAATGTTCAAAATAAAATCGAACGTGTGATACCTGACCGGGGGTACTTCTTTTCCTTATAAGTAGTACTTCTTCAAGTGGATGGCATTCCAGCTTGTTGGTAGGATTCTTCCATCCATGGCTTCCAGCTCGTAGGCGCCCTTCCCAGCTATGCCTCGAACTTTGTAAGGTCCTTCCCAATTTGGATTCAACTTTCCTGCGCCTGCTTCTTTCGTTGATTGAAAGACTTTTTTGAGGACGAAGTCCCCAATCTTGAAGTATCTGAGATGAGCTTTACGGTTGTAATAACGCTCTATGATTTGTTTTTGAGCTACCATCCGTATTAGCGTTTCTTCCCTTCGTGTTTCAAGCAGATCTAGGTTAGTCCTCAATTCGTCATCATTTTCTTCCTCTGTGGTTGTTATAAACATTATGCTTGGTTCGCCAATTTCCATAGGTATTAAGGCTTCTGAGCCATAGACAAGTGCAAACGGAGTTTCTCCCGTGGCTATTTTCGAAGTTGTTCTATATGTCCATAGTACCGCTGGTAACTCATCAGGTCAATTTCCTTTGGCTTTATCTAGCCGCTTCTTCAGGTTGTTGATGATGATTTTACTTGTCGATTTTGTTTGACTGTTAGCCACGGGGTGGTATGGCGTTGGAGTGATCCATTTGATTTGCCAGTTTTCGAAGAATTCTGTGATTTGTGAGCCTATGAACTGTGGGCCATTATCACACACGATCTCCTTTGGTATACCAAAGCGGCATATTATGTTTCACCACAAGAAGCTTTTAAATTCCTTTTCTCGAACTTGTTTGAATGCTTCTACCTCTACCCATTTTGTAAAATAGTCGGTTAGTACGAGTAGAAACCGTACTTGTCTTTTAGTTGGGGGAAGAGGTCCCACTATGTCCATACCCTATTTCATGAAGGGCCATGGGGATATAATTGGATGTAATAATTTCGCTGGTCGATGCATGTTATTGGCGAACCTTTGGCACCTGTCGCATTTAGATACGAAGTTCTCGTTTTCTTCTTCCATCTTGGGCCAGTAGTACCCAGCTCTGATTAAGGTTTTTACCAAGGATCTCGCTCCTGAATGATTTCCACAGTGTCCTTCATGGACTTCTTTTATTACGAACTCTGTTTGATTAGGTCTGAGGCATTTAGCTAGGGGCCCTCTGAACATCTTATGATATAATGAATTGCGAATAAGGCAGTACCGTGCAGCTTTACGGCGAAGTGCTTGAGCTGTTTTCTTGTCTTCAGGTACGGTTCCATTCTGCAAAAAATTAAGAATTTTGTTTCTCTAATCCCAGGTTAAATTGTTGAAAGTTACCTCATTCCTGTCCTGGTCGATCGCTGAATGGAATAGATGAACGACAATTTCATTGTCTTTGTTTGTTACTTCCGTGATTGCTGTGAGGTTAGCTAATGCATCTGTCTCTGCATTTTACTCTCTAGGTATTTGTATTACCTTCCATGTTATAAATTGCCTCACGAGTTCTCGTGCCTTTTCTAGATACTGTTGCATTCGAGTCTCTCAAGCGATGTAAGTCCCCTGCAGTTGATTTACTACCATTTGGGAGTTGCTGTTGATTACGATTTGCTCAATTGAGAGTTCTCGTGCGAATTCTAGTCCTGCAATAACAGCTTCATACTCTGCTTCATTGTTAGTTATAGGATAACATTTTATAGCCTGTCATGTCTTTTAACCCGTGGGTGATATTAAGACTATGCCTAAGCCGACACCTTTTACATTGGAAGAGCCATCGATAAATAGGGTCCATAGACCCGGATTAGCACCGTTAAAGAGTTGTAACTCTTTTTCCACTTTAGGGGCAATGCTATTACTAAAGTCAGCAACAAAATCATATTTGAGACTTAATTGCAGTCCTAGGTTGATAGATTATTTCATGCTCATTAATTCTATTGCCCACTTGGATAATCTTCCTGACAGTTCTTGTTTATGCAAAATATTTCTTAAAGGATATGAAGTCACAACCATGATTGGATGACACTGAAAATATGGTCGTAATTTTCTAGATGACATTATTAAAGCTAAGGCTAACCTTTCTAGATGTGGATATCTAGTTTCAGCATCTAGTAAAGTTTTACTTACATAATAAATAGGAGATTGTTTACCTTTATCTTCTCTTACCAATACTGCACTTACAGCAATTTCTGAGACAACTAGGTAGATGTACAGTCTCTCCCCTTCTTTTGGTTTTGATAGCAGTGGGTGTTTTGATAGATAAGCCTTCAGATTCTTGAGGGCCTGTTGACATTCTTCAGTTCATTCGAACTGATTCTGCTTTTTGAGGACTGAAAAGAATTTAAAACTTTTTTCGGATGACCTGGAAATAAATCTTCCTAAAGCGGTGATTCTTCTCATTAGTCTTTGAACTTCTTTTTTATTTGTTAGTATATCAAGTATTTCTTCTATAGCTTTAATTTGAGCGGGATTTACCTCTATTCCCCTGTTTGATACAAGGAAACCCAAAACTTTACCTGATTATACACCAAAAGCGCATTTTTCTGGATTTAGCTTTATATTATACCTGCGTAAAATGTCAAAAGTAGTAGAAAGATGCTGGAAATGGTCTTCCGCATGTGTTGACTTTACCAGCATGTCATCAATGTAAACTTCCATCATTTTTTCAAGATGTTCCTGGAACATCTTGGTCACTAGCCTTTGATAGGTGGCCCCAGTGTTTTTTAAGCCAAAAGGCATGACTTCATAACAATAAGTCCCCCTGTTTGTAATAAAGGAGGTTTTTTCCTCGTGTGAGGGATCCATCTTAATCTGATTATAACCAGAATATGCATCTAGAAAGCTTAATAATTCATGACCTACGGTGGCATCAATCATCTGATCTATATGTGGTAATGGGAATGAATCTTTGGGGCATGCTTTATTTAAATCTGTATAATCTACACATACTCTCCATTTTCCATTCTTTTTAGGTACTACCACAGTGTTAGCTAACCAGTTAGGGTACGTTACCTCTCGTATCGAACCAATTTTCAAGAGTTTATGTACCTCTTCATCAATCACTTGGTTCTTGAATGGTCTTTGCTTTCTTTTCTTTTTTTTTGATGGGGGCTCAGCCTCGTGCCTACATACACCTTCTGTTCAGATTTTTGTTCAAACAGTGGAACAACTTTGAGCTCTTCCATAGTTTTTTTGATGTGTTCGTCTTCATCTGGTTCATGAATGATGTCCGGTCTGGAATCTACATCTGTGTGGTCCAGTGCATCTTAAGTGGTGATTGGATTTACCTTCTCGTGAGTGTCTCCTTCCGTATCTGCTTGAACGTTCACTTCTTTTGTACATGTTTGGTCAGTAACTTTTTTCGTACCTGTTTGACCGGTGACATCTGTCTGGAAGGTTTCTCTATCTTCCGGTTCTTCTACATCTACTTTTTTGTTATAATGTGCCACGGAATTTATATTTTTGGAGGTCTGTTGATCACCTCTAATCTGTCTGATTCCCCATTCTGAGGGAAACTTAATTACCTGATGTAAGGTGGATGGTACTTCTTTCATGCCGTGGATCCAGGGCCTTCCCATAATCACGTTATAAGCCATGTCAGTATCAATGACCTGGAATTTGGTGTTCTTAGTTACTCCCTCAGCGTAAGTGCTAAGTTCAATATCTCCTTTGGTTATCAATGTAGAGTTATCAAACCCTAATATGGGTCGTGCCTTTGGGATCACCTGATTTCCCATGATCATTTCTTCCACGACTCTTAGAAAAATGATATTGATTGAACTACCTGGATCAATCAACACCCTTTTAACGTTAGTGTCATGAATGAGTAAGGATATTACCAGAGCATCGTTGTGGGGGAGAATTAGTCCGCCAAAATCTGCATCGTCAAAGTTTATATTATCTTCATATGGATGTTCTCGAACCCACTTTCCGTGGGTAATTGTGACCTTCGAGGCTAATTTACAAACTATTTCGTTCACTTCCTCTCCTCCATGTATCACGTTGACGGTTATTTTTGGAGATGGAGGCTTCGGGGGTTCCTGCATGTTCTTCATATATGCATGTTTACCTTTATCTCTAAACAATTCTGTTAAATAGCGTTGTTTTAATAATTGTTCTATTTCACCTTGTAAAAATCTGCAATCTGCAGTCCTGTGTCCATGATCATTATGAAATTCACACCAGAAATCAAGGTTCCTTTTATTTGGGTTTGACCGCATTTCTTTGGGCCATTTAACCTTATCTCCCATATTTCTTAATATCAAAACAAGTTCAGGAGTACTTACATTAAAGGTATGATCCCCGATTCGTGCATTACTTCTATGTCGTTCATCCCGGCCCTTTCTGGATCTAGATGAGGATGAGCTTACATCCATTCTTGGTGGTCTATAATCTGACCTAGTATTTTCAAACCTGGGGCGAGTTTCGCGTCCCGATGGTCCTAAGTAAGGATCGTACCTACTTTTACCTGATCTCTTGTCTGATTCAGATCGCCTGGATCTGGAATGATCTTCGTCTTTCGAACGAGCAATGATATCTTCTTCTATTCGAAGTTTAGTATTGTACCTGTTATATACATCATTCCACGTTGTAGCTGGGAATTCCCTCAAATTTTCTTTGAGTCTCCTCGTGGCTTCTAAGCTTTTGTCGTTTAGATTACTCTCGAATGCCATGACTGCCCAATTATCAGGTACCTTGGGTAATTGCATTATTTCTCGCTGGAACCTGTCTACAAATTCACGGAGTAGTTCCGTGTCTCCTTGCTTGATTTTAAATATGTCCTCCATTCTTTTCTCGACTTTTTGTGCACCAGAGTGTGCTTTTATGAAAGAATCTGCAAGCTCAGCAAAAGAATCAATAGAATTTTCAGGGAGAAGAGAATACCAGGTGAGGGCTCCTTTGGTAAGTGTTTCTCTGAACTTTTTGACAAGGACTGATTCAATCTCTTGTTTCGTTAAGTCGTTGCCCTTTACTCTGGTGGTAAAAGCAGTCACATGGTCGCGTGGGTCAGTTGTTCCGTCATACTTAGGAACGTCAGGCATTTTAAATTTCTTGGGTATAGGCAAGGGTGTTGCGCTTGGTTTCCAAGGTTGTTGAGAATATCTATCAACATCAATGCCTTTGATAACAGGTGGTACTCCAGGAATTTGCTCGATTTGATCGTTTTTTTCCTTTACCTGTTTCTGCAAGGTTAGTAGTAAATTTTGTAATTCAGGGTTATTAGTCAAACCTGGTCTCATTTCAAGAGATGCGTGAGGAGTGTCATCCCTTGATGAGTTTACCAACCCAGACTGAGGATTTTCCACGGTAATTGTGTTATTAGGAGGTGGTGTCAGTGATGTAGGTGATGCCGCTGGTAATCCCCTTGCAAATTCTTGCAAAGCTTGACTCACATACTCTGTAATCATCTGCTTTATACGATCTAGCTCTAATGTTTGATCATTGTTGTTGTTATCGTTGTTGTTGTTGGATCTCTTTTGGGATTGTTCCCTTGAACCTCTTGGGGATGGAAGAGGTGATGGAATCCTATCTCTCTGTTGGTTGTTGTCGTTGGAGTTCGACATAGTTTAGAGGATATCGATTGAAAAGCAAACAAAGATTATTAGTTTCCCGGTAACGGAACCAATTTGTTTAACTAAAGAATTAGATCATTTTATCAAAGCTATTTTTAGGATGAACACGGGTTATTGATAATCAAAGAAATAATATTAAGTAAAGAGGAGAAGGTAAATGACGATCATAAGATGCTTAGAAAAAATAAAGTGTATTGCATTCGTCGTTCAGATGTCCTTTACAAGTTATATTCTCTTCCCTTATATAGGGAATTTATTAATATAACGTCTACCTCTCACAATGATCGCTCATTAATGACTAATTATTACATTAATGGGACGTTACAAGGAGTAATCTTAACTGTTGCGTGAAGATTGTGTAATGTGTGAGTCATTAATTGAGGATCTCCGAATCTGCCCGTAGCTTTGTCCGGATTTATTCTAACTGTGTCTCTTCTTTGTCTCAATTAGGTTGGGTTCCCGTAGCTGATTACCCCGTAGGTTTATTGATCCGTACCTCTCTGTTCCGTACCTCTTTATAGAATCATATCCAGTTATCATATTTTCCTTGGTCCACGTAGCTGGCTGAGTTGTCAAGAATCATCTTACGTGTGAAACTCTTTTTTTACCAATACAACTATATGTATTGGTAAAAAATAGACCTCACGCGTGTAATATTATTTATGACAAGGCGATCTAGGTGGAGCAATAGAAACATGACAGCTGGTTATAAATTTCCAAAGAGGTACGAGACAAAGAGGAACGGAACAGTATACCCATGAGACAATTAGATTTGGGAGCCTCAGTCTAATTGAGGAGTTGAAGAGACACGGTCAGAATGAACCAAGGCAGAATAAAGGGCAGATTCAATGATCTTCAATCAATGAGCCAAATGTTACATAATCTTCACGCAACAGTTACGATTACCAATTGTAACGTTACATTAATGATATTATTAGTCATTAATGCTTACTCATTAAGAAGAGTAGGTGTTATATTAAGAAATTTCCTATAAAAGGGAGTGAAATATCACTTGTATAGATACGTTCGAACCAGTACTGAAATATACTTTCTTTTACGCGTTCTTATTATTTTCTTATTACAAGTCTAATTATTATTATCAGCCAATTTCCTTGGTTATTAGAAGCCCAAGTACTTATTAAAATAGCTTTGGCAGAGAATCTAATTCTTTGGTTAAACAAGATCGATAGAGAAGTTTAGGCAAATTTATATGAAACATAGCAGGAAGGGATTCCATCAATAGGGGAAATCATAACCTTAGATCCTTCTCATTATTGTTTACAACTCATTCGTAGTTAGCTCTTAGTTAAATAGTTTCATTAAGTAATAGTTAGTAGCAAAACAACCAATTGTTATTCAAAATATCTTGGAAGTTGATTACGTGGAATTGAGTGAGTCAGATAACTATAGTTGGTAGGTTAATTCCCTGTGGGATTCGACTCTGGACTTGATACCCGGAATATATTGACAACGACCGCTTAGTCCTTTTTATAATTCATAGTTGGGCGTGATCACTCCTCCTCACCCTTGCTCTACCACTCTCTTCCAAACTTTCATAGTATGGCTAAGCAGCTTGATACCCCAATCGTTATTGCAATTTTGGATATCACTTTTGTTATTGTATACGGGAACCATCGTGCTCCACCTCCACTCGTCGAACATCCTCTTCGTTATAAAAATGACATTAAATAACCTAGTGAGCCACTCCAAGCCTGCCTTGCCCGCACTCTTCCAAAACTCCACTGGGATTTCATCTGGCCCGGTCGTTTTGCCCCTGTTCATCTTACGCATAACCCCCTCAACTTCATCAACTCTAAGTCGCCTACAATACCCAAAGTCACATCAACTCCCGTAGAGTTCCAAATCACCCAGTATAATGCTCATGTCCCCATCCTCGTTCAAGAGACTATGGAAGTAGGTCTGCCATCTCCGAGATAATACCCTCATCCAACAAAACTCTACCTTCTTTGTCCTTGATGCACTTCACTTGGTCCAAGTCCCGCTCTCTTCTTTCTCGCGTCTTGGCTAACCTGAACAATCTCTTATCCCCACCTCATCCCTTGAGTTCCTCATACAAATGACTAAAAGTTGCAGTCTTGGCCGCTGTAACTGCTAGCTTTGCCTCTTTCTTAGTCGACTAATAATGCTCTCTATTGGCCCTCTTCTCCTCCCCGTCTACACTTTCCACTAACTTCAGATATGTTACTTTCTTGGTTTTCACTTTTCCTTGCACCTCTCCATTCCACCACTAGTCTCCCTTGTGACCACTATAGTAACCCTGTGTGACCCCTAATACCTCTCTCGCGGCTTCCCTAATGCAATGTGCAGTCGTGGTCCACATAGCGCTTGCGTCCCCCCTAGTCCTCCAAGCCCCCATAGTCACTAGCTTGACCCCCAACTCCTACACTTTAGCTTCCGTCAAGGCTCCTCACTTGATCCTATATTGGCTATACATCGCCTTCTTCCTCGTGATCTCAAGGTCCATGACTAGGAGCCTATGCAGGGTCGAGAGGTTATCACTCGAGATGACCTTGCAATCCGTGCAAAGATCTCTATCGGACTTCCAGCAGAGTAAATAATCAATCTGAGCCTCGCCCACCTAACTCCGGAAGGTGACCAAGTGCTTCCCTCTTCTTCAGAAAACTCGAGTTTGCTATCACCAAATAAAATGATATAGCAAAGTCCAGCAGAGACGTTCCTCCTATGTTTCTATCTCCAAAACCAAAGCCACCATGCACATCATCATATCCCCCAGACCTCGCTCCAATATGGACGTTGAAATCTCCTCCTATGAAACGTTTCTTCGTATACGGGATACCACGCACCATCTCATCCAAATCTTCCTAGAAATGCCTCTTGTCTTCCTCATCCATGCCTGCTTGGGGTGCGTACGTACTGATTATGTTCAAAGTAAAACATTCAACAACTAGCTTAATAGCCATCAGTATGTCATTCACCCTCCTAACCTCCACCAATAGTTCATGGAAGTCCTTATCAACCAACCAAGATACCTACCCCGTTCCTACCCCCACACTCCCAGAATACCAAAACTTGAAACTACCCACATCCCGCGCCTTATCTCCTACCCACCTAGTCTCATGTACACAAGCTATATTAATATTTCTTTTCTCGAGAATCTTCGCTAACTCTTACCCCTCTTACCCCCTCCCCGCGCTGACACCCCCGAGAACAAGACCTTACCTTACCATCGTTCACCAAATCCATTATAATTTAGGAGTCACTACGCAAGCACTATCCCAAAAACAAGCGACAAAAATAAAATAAATTACCAAAATATAATCTAACACTAAAGGTCACAAAATGGGCGAAGAAGTAAATTAAAGGGACTAACGAGGACTATAATATACACCTAAAGGTTAGAAAAACATATGAAGAAATAAATCAAAGGAACTATAATCTACAATTAAAGGATAGAAAAATAGGTGAAGAAATACAATACAAGAGCTAAAGGGAGCTATAATCTACAACTAAGGTCACAAAGAAAATGTGCAAAACGAGAGAAGAACTACTAGGGGATATTTGAAAATAAAGATGTAGACAGGTAGATAACAATATAAACCAGTAGGAAAAGCTATCACTAATGCAATTATTTGACAATGCTAGGGAAAATACTAACTAAAGATTCAAGAAAAAAACAGGCAAGGAGATATAATTACGCTAAAATATCAAGCTATTAAAATATCAAGACAAGAGAGGAACAATAGAACTTGAATTGCAGGCCTTGAAGTTAACGAAAATTTGGCCGGCAGTAATGGATTGCGACAAGCTAGAGCAATACTCTATGTATTTATCGGTCCAATAGGAAGAAGAAACTTCGAATATGTTGTGCTTTCTCTGAAAATTAGACACACCAAGAAATCAAGATTTCTCGGAAAACGGAAGTGACGATGATCGCCGAACTTCACCGGAGAGCGAGTTCTTAATTAAGAGATGGAGAGTAGTCTCATTGAATAACAAATCCAGTCCCACTCCTCTATCCTTATCCACTCAAATGCAATATGTCACTACCGTCTAAAGTTTGTTTATTCATATACAGTCAAAAATCTTTATATTAGTTTCGTTGTTCTGATATTGTTTTGCAGCTATAATGAATTGTTGTTCTATAACGCATATATTATAACATTATATAAAAGTCGGTTCCAAAAAAATTTAATTTTTATAGAGAAATATTGTTATACAGAGATGTTGTTATGTATAAGTCTGGTGCAGGTCTGACTGTACTCAACTTTGAAGTTTGCCCCAATCCCATAATGATATTATTGACGTTGTGCGACCTGTATGACTTTAAAATACTAAAGTACGTTACTAGTATTTAAGGGTTGTTTCCTCATATACATACCATGTCTCGTGTTTTATATTGACGTAGAATTCGCGTACGGCCACTAAAAATCTTACTAAAATTTTGGGGGAAGTGCACGGTTAGCCACTAATAACACATGTATTTACTTTAAGCCAATGTTTAAAATGTCTTTAGTCTTTAGCCACTACTTTAATAAACTTTAACTGTTTAGACGAAAATACCCTTCTGCTCATGTTGTTAACTTTTGAACTTAATTTCAGGACTTCAGGACTACATGTCCTTAACTTTTGAACTTAACTTCAGGACTATATGTCCTTAACTTTTGAATGTATAACTTAGTTCAGGCCCAAGTGTCCTTAACTTTTGAACTTCGAACTCAAACTTCAGGACCAAGTGTCCTTAACTTTTGAACTTGTAAGTCTAAGTTAAGGACCTATTGTCCTTAACTTTTGAACTTGTAACTGTAAGTTAAGGACGACATGTCCTTAACTTTTGTACTTGTTAGTCTAAGTTCAGGACAAATTGTCCTTAACTTTTGAACTTGTAAGTCTAAGTTCAGGACCTATTGTCCTTAACTTTTGAACTTGGAACTCAAACTTCAGGACCAAGTATCCTTAACTTTTGAACTTGTAAGTCTAAGTTAAGGACCTATTATCCTTAACTTTTGATTTTGTAACTGTAAGTTAAGGATTGTCTGTCAACTTTTGAACTTGTAACTGTAAGTTAAGGACCACCTGTCCTTAACTTTTGAACTTGTAACTGTAAGTTAAGGACTGCATGTCCTTAGCTTTTGAACTTGTAACTCTAAATTCAGGATTACATGTCCTTAACTTTTGAACTTGGAACTCGAAGTTCAGGACTACCTGTCCTTAATTTTTGTGTTTGTAACTCTAAGTTAAGGAATGTCTGTCTTTTATTTCTGTGCTTGTAACTCTAAGTTAAATACTCCAAATTATTTTTCCAACAAAAAATTCCTTTATACTAAAATTGAACGAATTATAAATTTAAAGAAAATCATCCTACAATTTCAGAGACTAACAGCCAAATCATCCTACAATTTCTTGGTTGGTATGTTGACGAGTTAACAAAAATTAAATAAATGATAAAAATAAACAATAATAAGGACATCTGAAAAGAATAAAGAAAGTAATTATGAATTTTAGTAAATGCTTCTGCGCTTCTAAGTCTATCCGACGTTCATAATCATTGTCACAAACTTGCGAACGATAACATGTTTCTGCCTCGAACTTGAGAGAGAAGCGAGAATTTGGGAAGAAAGAGTAAAAATATATTTTCATATTAATTTTAATAGAGTAATAGTTATTTTTGCTCAACATTAAAATTACTGAATAAAAAGTAAATAGCACCTTAAATAGTGGCTACCCACACCATTTTTACTAAAAGTTTTCATGCCCTTTATTGCCTTCGTTTTTTTTAATTTCTCACCCGTATTTGATACCCATATTAAGGCCCGACTAAATCTTTTTTTTTAATTTTTCATTCGGTATTTGATACCCACATTAGGACTAGACTAATTCGGAATCGCGTCGGGATATGACATCTGCCTTCAAATTACCTTCACCTTTTTCCTTTCTAACTCATTTCTAAATAAGCATTTTCATGTTACAGAAGAAGTGCCAGCTATCATCCACATTAGTTGCATATTATCAGCTTATCACATCAACCAAAAATTAAACAGCAGAAAAGGAGAATAAAAAAAGAACTAGAAGCAGAAGAGCTGAAACTTTCCTCAATCAGTATTCATAACTTGTTAACAATCTAATTATACAAATTCTTCATCCTTATAACAAAACTAAAAAACAAAAAAAGTATCGACAATTCGTTTATAAAAGCTAAAATCAGATCTATGTATATTTCAACAGCTAAAATTAACACATTCAGATTTTTAAATCTATTAAATTTCACCGTCTATTGGTGGTTCCTGTACACACAAACTGAAACAACGGAGCCGCCGATTCATGACAAAACGGCGCCGCAGGATGTTGCCATTTCTTAAACACCGTTTTTACCGGCTTCTCCGGTAACTCTTTCTTCACCTCCTCTTTATTATTATTACTCGAATTAGAGAAACGATTAATCGCCGATTTCAGGTTATCAGGGGAAGCCGGAGAAGTAATCAACGGCGATAAAAGCGGTATCGCGACGTTCCAGTCGGTCGCGCGGTTGATTTGAATTGATGCTGGCGCTCGGCGCTGTAACCGGCTAGGATTCCGCCGTTCGCCGGTGGAAGTACGGTGGTTGTTTGACATAATTGGATCGGAGAATTGTGTTAGGGAAGAGAAAGTTAGGGATTGAGAGAAGAGGATTGTGTGAATGCGGAGGAAAAGAGGGAGGGGCGTTTATATAAGGGGCATGCGGAGAACACGTGGATGTGGAGAGAGAGATTCAGTCAATGGTCAAAGAAAAGAGCCAGAGAAATTTATGTTGCTTTTATTAAAGTATATATAGCTCGGCTTTGAGCTGGCTATTACTGATTATTATTCTAGGATTTTTTTATCCTTTGCTATTTGTTGTAAGTGACGGGTTGAGCTATTAATATTTGCGTTACGGTAGGTTTTCTATATTACTCTTTTTGGAGTGCTTCTAGATATTTGTGTATTGAACTACTTTCTTTGATTAATAATAAGTGATCATTTACCTTTGGCACACTCATTAATGAGCGTTTGGACGTAAGAATTGTAAGATTTTTTTATTTTAAAAAAATCATGTGAAAATAGTATTTAAAACTAGAGTTATAATTGGACATGAATATAATTTTGGGTTGTTAAGTTTTATGAGTAAAAATTTGAAAAATAACTTTTTAGAGTTTTTCAAATTTCAAAAAGTTTTAAAATTCATTTTCAAGAGAAAATTGAAAATTTTATGGAAACACTAATTTCGTAAAAAAGTAAAAAAAATCGGGAAAAGGTGAAAAAATTTCTTATGTCCAAATGGGCTCTAACGAAATACGAACTCTCAGAGAAAAAAAAGATGTATTCACTAAATTAACTTTAATTAATTATTATCTTGACACATTAAAATATGTAAATAAGGGTAAATTTTGAAAAAATTAAATTAATTCCTTCTTGATTATATAAATAGACATTTATTTTAAAACAAAATAAAAAAATAAAATGATCACTTAACGTGGATCAAAGGGAGTAGTAATTCAATTGATTCAAATTTGTAGCATACTATTCATTCAAGGGAAAGCATTCTGTATGAAAAAAATTATTCCAAAGTATCGAGCCTGAAATTTTGGGGGACTTATTTTGTTTTTTATTCCAATTTGTAGTATGTTGTTTGACCATTCTTTTATTAAAAGAAACAAGGACTTGCGAGAAATAGGGAGAAAAGGATCTGTTTAAGACTAACTAAAGTGGAATAGAAGAACATGACGATATAAAAATTTCATGTATTCTCTTTATCGGCCTCTTGTATTAATATTAATATATATTGATCTCTAAAAGAACATTTTTAATAGGAAAAATACAAAAATACCTAAATTTACAACTGATAATTAAAAAATGGCAAAAATTTAAAAGAATTTGAAACTTATTCATTTTTTCATGTAAATATAAAATTGAAATAAAATACCCCTAAAATTTCGAAAAATCCAGTATAATATGCTAGAGTTCGAATTTTTTTCCAACATAATATGCTGCAATTTCGTAATGTGCTGGAAGTTTATACGCAAGAGCTTTAAAATCCCGTAAATGCTGGAACTTTTTGTGTGCTGAAGTTCCAATATAATATGATAGATGTTTATACGCAGGAGCTCCATAAACTCGTATATTATGCTGAAACTTTTCGTATTTCAGTAAAACAATAATTATTTTTAAATGACTTTGTAAAGACAAACTATTTTTTGATTACCAATCGAAAAATAATAACCAACCCGTGTTATTTTCACTTTTTAATATGTCATAAAATCGACCTTCTCAAAAAATAGTTGGCACTCGTGTTTTAGCTCTTCTCGTTCTTAATCGAAGAAAAGAAGACAAGAGCAAGCCGAGCTCATATGTCTAAGCAGCCAAAGCCAAATGAATATTAATTTCCCACCGCATATAAAAGAAAAGCTAAATCACTTCGTCAAAAGACGTTACATAGCTGACTGGATCTCTGCCTCCTTTATTATCCTTTAACGTCACTCTTTCTATTAAGGGCCAATCCTCACCCAACTTTTCCCAAAAATAGGTGTAGCACATTCTTTCAATCTACAAAAATTGTTAACACCATCAGAATTTCTTAATTAAATTTAAATATAGCATTTCTTTGCCGTGTTTGATACGAGTGAAAATATTTTTTAACTTTTTTTATATTTGATTGGGTTAATAGAAAATATTTTTCTTCTATTGGAAGATAATAACTTTCCTATCAAACGGTAAAAAAATATTTTTTAAAACTCTTTTTCAATCTTCTCTGCTCTATTTTGTCTCATATAGTGCTTGCCTAAATTATATTTTTTTTTTTTAAATTATTTTCTATCTAACCAAATACCAAAAAAAAAGTTTTAAAAAATCACTATTATATACACTTTGTCCTTGTCAACATTCCCGCCGTTAGATTTTACAGACACCGAAAACGGACGTTAACTGCGTGGTAAAGTAAAGGATTTAACCCACACGTGAAATGCGATGTCATTATCGGTAATTGTCTGATGTAATGATTGATGGCTATGATTGAACCTACGTGGCTATTTCTGATCCTTAAAACGACAGCGCACGTTGGCTCGGAGATTTCTAGTTATCTTCATTGTCCGGTTGTGGTTGTGCTGGCACAGCTTGAATCTTATTGTGCATTGATGTTTCCTACGAGGATAGAAATTGCACTTTAGGTGTCGTTTGGGTTAGAGACATGTTATGTATATACACTAATTATACGGATTAATATAGTAATACAAATATTGTAATGTTGTAACTGTTTATCCTAAAAAGGATAATAATTGAGGATACGTGATATAATTTGGCACTATATTAATATTGAATTGACGATAAAAGAAATAAATACAATCCAAACGAATCGAATAGCCTAGGCCCTCGAGTTCGATCACCCTTGAACCAAGAGAAGTTTCAACTGATATAAGAACAGAGGAACAAGATAATGATAGCTAGAAAAAGACAGTGTATTGCTTTGTATTGCGTAAATCTGATGTGTTTGACAAATGATCAGACCCCTTTATATAGTAGGGGAGTCCTACTCTTGATACAATTCTAAATGAAGTAAGAAATCTCATGATTGGCTAATTAATCGGCATATCCTTGATACGTGTCGAGATCTCCGCTGTTATCTCTGCTCGATCGCGAATATTCCGTCCTTCTATTATCCGGCTCAGCAAATTTTCCTCGATCTCGATTTTGTTAGATCTTGGGGGCTCGAGCTTTGGCGGTATAACCCCGCACCTCGTTTCGGTATGGGTTCAAGGTCGAACCTTAATCTATCACATTCCAGTCTCGATCAGTTACGCAAGGGGTTGGCCCAGTTTTATTGTATATAGATAGTCCCCTCGTTTCTCGGAGAGAGGATGACGAGAAACGATATGAACTTCCGAATCCCGTCTTGATGGGCCATGGCGTAAGTGACGAACGATCACTGAGGCACTCGACTATGACGTAAACGACAAACGAATATCAAAACGTCCCGTCAGTTCAGTTATCAAGGCATTAAATGCCTGTCAGTTGACGGTCGGCTATTTCGGGAAACAAACCGTCGTCTGAGAAACATATAAATACCCTTCAAATCGTCTATATGAACTTTTACACACAAAATCTTTTTCGTGTTCTAAGACAACTTCACCTTTTGGTTTTCTAACTGTTAACCTCAAAGCTTCCTATGACAATAACTTCTTCTCCTTGTTTCTCATAAAAAATGGCAAAGACTTCAAAGTTTATTCCTAACAAAGAAGCTCTTTCTTCTTCCAAACCTTTTGAAAATGTTTCTCATGCTGCCACGGAGTAACCTCCTCTGAAATCATACATCTCTACTGGCTACCCTATTGTGGCTGACTTAAAGGTCGAGAATACGCCCACCGGGTCGATGTGAACTGGTCTCGAGGTACATATGTACGATTATGGAAAGCATCCTCAACAAAGTTAAAGAGGACTGCAATTGGGTAGACAAGCGTAGAGGGTTTCTTAAGTATTTACACTTACCCTTACACGCTGCCTTTTGCAAAAGATATGACGTGACGCTCGGGCAGATACATCCTTCATTTTGGAGGATTGTTATTCTGCTCCGATTCTTTGTGAGCAAGGTCGTGGGATGTCCATTTACCATCGATCATCTCATACGCTTGTACAACACTGGACTTTACCAAGGAGCGTTAATAAAGCTCACATTCCGAGCCACCAAGACCTTGTTCTCGAGTACCGACGAGGACTGAGACCGGGGATGGCTTGGTAGATTTGTTCGAGTGAAGACCTCGGACTTAATCCCAGCAACGGATACGCCATTCCCCGAGAAATGGAATATGAAACGTAAGTTTAGCTGTGCCTTTGGAATTTCTTTTATTCATTCCGTTAATTTCTCATCGATGCTTATCTGATGCAGTCGTCGCCCAAATGCCAAACCCTGTTCCCGAACTCAAAGAGTGGTCGAGTGCATCGTGACACAGAGACCTTACTCTGAGCGCTTATGGCGTGATCTCTCGAAGGGCCGATGGGAGGCCCGCAATCATGGTAAGAGTTTTCCCTGATACATCTGATATCATTTTTTTTATCATTAGTCCTGATTCGTTATATTTTTATTTTGCAGGTTTACCAAAGGACGTAGTGATGAGGCCTTCTTCAGCTAATGATGATATATAAGTTGATCCTCCTGCTCCGAAACAGGTCAAAGAGAAGGGGAAAAGAAAATCCCAAAATCCATCGGACTCCGAAAGGAAGGGACCGAGGAAGCGGCTGGTGCATAAGCGGCTGCGCTCGAGAACTCTCATCGGACTCACTCAATCAGTTGAGGGACGAGTCTGAGGAAAAAGAAAATTTTGAGCTGGTGGACCGTGTAAGACGCGACTACGAGATGCTTCGAGCCATGGAGGTCGTAGAAGAGACAGCGGTTGAAGTCTCCGAGAGTGTTCAAGACCGATTTGGCCCGATCCAGTGAGGTCAAAAAATAAAATGTGACTGGTACATCCCAGTAAGAAGATAACGTACCCAAAGAGGTGCCTGGGGTGATTGAAAGTTCTGGGTCGCCCTCATTTGCAGATTCTATGATCAACGAGGCTCAAGCATTGAAGGATAAACTCGATGAAGGGGCGCAAGGAGCAACCGATCCTTTCAATAACTTTTTTGATGGCCTGGACTCTACTTCTTCGGAGGATGCTACCGGTTTGGGCGACTTAGTAGTACCAAGGAAGATACCGTCCCCGGGAGCCGGTAGGTCTTCTTCGAGCCCGAAATTAGTGAACCGGTTCCCCGCTCCGAGTGTTTATCCTACTTGGATACGTACAATTTTTATGTCCGTCCCGGAGGACGCCCGGGTTCTTCTTGCCCCGATAGGTATCGCCAGTTACCTTCGGTGTCTGGTGACCGAAGAGGATCAAACAAAAATGAATGAGGTAAAGGCGTCCTTTCTTTTCAACGAAGCTCAACAGGCGTTAAATCGGGTAATTTCGTATGTCCCGTCATTATATACTTATATTTGTTGATGAATAATCCTAACATCGTCCTTTGTTCATGTAGTCCTTGGTGCTTCATCATGAGACCTTTCTTAGTACTAGCCTCGTCATTTGACTCCTTTGTTGCGAATCGGCATCTGATACTTGGCTCCCCGACTTCGGCCAAAATCAGGGATTCGACGCCGAAGACCAATGAGAACCCACACTACTATAGAATAGCGAGGAGGTCATTGAATAATAACCCAACTAAGGTCGGGATCGAATCTACAGGGAGTTAATAATTGGAATTAGGTTTATATTTAAGTGAGATGCAAGCTTTGACTCTAATTGCACTTCCACAAATTTGGTTGGTATTCGACCTCTATTTTTACTCTAATGATTACATTAATAAAACTAACGATAATATTTTTGTTTTTAGGTTTTTCAAATGTTTAAAGGATCTAGGGTCTTGACTTCTACCTAGGTGGTTATCTAACGGGTTGTAAAATATAAGGCAAGCTTGATTAGTTGAGATTGTAATATAGCTATCACATGCATCCGGGTACTCACTCTATACCTCTCGGTAGTTTGAGTATTTTTTGCCCAATTTAGCTTTCTCAAGTCCAAATGGGTATTCATACAAATCAAGTGATATTAGCTCAAGCCGGGTATCACAGTCTCTAGGTTTAACCCTTTAATTGGGGCTATCAATTTCTTGAGTTCACCCAAATTTCATGTTAGCCTAGTTTTCCTAGACTTAGTCTCACTTTCTCATGTAGAGACTAAGTCATTTAGGCATGAATCAATGTTTGCAACCATTAATTCTTGAGTTCTAGCAAGAACTAGGCTAGATATCACTAACCCAATCACTAACAAGCCCTAAATAAAACACCCATTAAATACCCACACTAGGGTTGGGTCACAATACGACTGTAATGTGGGTTGGGCCTAGCCCGAGACCGGCCCAGGCCCGCGACCCGTGTGGGCTTTTGGGCTAAACGGGCCGGTCCGTGCCGGTCCGTGCCTAGGAGTCCATATGGGGTGGGCCTTTCCATTTGAACTGTGAGCCCGGGACCGTTTAGCCCAGAACCGGCAGGCGGGCCTGGACCGGTTCAACTGGGCCAAACAGGATATAACTTGGCACAAACTAAGCGAATATATTAATATTTGAAATTAACGATAAAAGAAATAAATACAAACCAAACCAATCGAATAGCGTTGGTTCTCGAGTTCGATCACCCTTGAACCAAGAGAAGTTTCAACTCATATAAGAATAGAGTAACAAGATAATGTATTGCTTTGTGTTGCATAAATGTGATGTGTTTTACAAATGATCAGACCCCCTTTATATAGTAAGGGAGTCTTACTCTTGATACAGTTCTAAATGAAGTAAGAAATCTCATGATTGGCTAATTAATCGTCCTATCCTTGATACGTGTCGAGATCTCAGTCGCGATCTACGCTCGATCGCGGATATTCCATACTTTTGTTATCCGGCTCAGAAAATTTCCCTCGATCTCGATTTTGTTCGGTTCCGGGGGCTCGTGCTTTGACGGTATAACCTCGCACTTCGGTTCGGTATGGGTTCAAGGTCAAACCTTAATCTATCACATTCCAGTCTTGATCACTCACGCAAGGGGTAAGCCCGGTTTTACCGTATACAGTAACCAATAATAAATTGCACTTAAAATATCGTTTGATTTAGAGACAAGTTATGTATATACTTATTATACGGATTTGTGTAGTAATACAAAAATTGTCATGTTGTAACCAATAATAAATTGCACTTAAGATGTCGTTTGATTTAGAGACAAGTTGTATATACATACACACTTATTATACGAATCAGATTAGTATAGTGTAATGATCCGGTCAGTCGTTACGTAAAATGTACATTATATTTACTCTTAATGCCTTGTAATATATTGGTTATACTGTCCATGATGTATTAGAGTTGGTTAGCTAGGGCTTGGAATGATTATAGAAGAAATTAAGACACTTAGTCTCTAAAAGTAGCTTTAGAGTTAGAAAAGTCAACTGAGAGTTGACTTATAGGTAAACGACCTCGGAATATGGATTTTATGGCTCGGATAGCTTCGTAGGTGATTTGGGACTTAGGAATGTGTCCGAAATATTTTTATGATGTTCTGTGTAGAATTAGGCTTGAATTGGCGAAAGTTAATTTTTCGCGATTTCCGGTCGGCAGTGGAAAATAGGCTATCCGGGTCGGAATGGAATTTTGAAAGTTGAAACAGGTTTGTAATGTCATTTTGGATATGTCTGCAAAATTTCAGGTCAATCGGAGTTGTTTTGGATAATTTCGACGTCGTTGGTGGAATTTAGGAATTTCAAAGTTCATATGCTTGAATTTGATGTGATTTTGGTGTTTTGATGTTGTTTTTGGTGTTTCGAAGGCTCGACTAAGTTCGAATGATGTTATGGGACGTGTTGGTATATTTTTTGAGATTTCTGAGGGCCTCGGGTGGATTTTGAAAGGTTAAAGGATCAATTTAGACTAGAAGAAAAGCTGCTGCATTTTTTCACAGCAGCATGAACAGTAACTCAGGTGAACAGTAACTCGGATGAACAGTAACTCGGGTGAACAGTACTCGGATGAACAGTAACTCGGATGAACAGTTCTCGGGTGAACATTAACTCGGGTGAAAAGTAAAACGCGCGAACAATATTTAAATAAACCCTCCGCGACCATTAAACCCTTGTACACCATTTTTGAACCGGAAAAGAGCTTTGAGGCGATTTTGAAGAGAGAAAATCATTGTTCTTCATTGAGGTAAGGATTTTGGACCCTAAACCTCGTTATTTGTGATTAAGAAACAAAATATCAGTGTTTAATTCATGAAAATCAGTAGAAAAAGGTGGAGTTAGGGCTTGAGATTATGAGACCTTCTAGGGATGATTTGAGGGGTCAAACGAACTCCGATTTTCGAGTTCTTTATATGTACTGACTCGTGAGATGATGAAGAACATTTTGGTATAAAGTTTGTTGAGTTCCGAGATGCATACCCGGGGTCGGGTTTTGACTGATTTCGGGTTTTGTGCTTAAAATCGATATTTTTCAATTGAAATTCATTCCTTTAGCATAATTTGATGATAAAAATCTGAACTTGGTAGATATGGAGCACTCGAAAGTTGATTCGAGAGTCAAGCCTGTTGCAGAGTAGCTTTTCGGGCTAGTTCGAGGTAAGTAATGTCTTTAAATCCTGTCCTGAGGGTATGAAACCCTGGACTTTGCATCCTTTCACGGTTTTGGAGTGCACAAATTAGGAATTTGGAAATATATTCCTTTTTAGGCGACTATTGAGTTTATAAATCGCTTTTAAAGCCTATGCTTAATAGTATTGATATATTTTTGATATATTTGGGTTTTAAGCCATGTTTGGGGCCTAGTGCCGATCTGTTTAACCCCTTGGGGGCTATTTTACTGATATTCCTCACTTGATATGTTATGATTTTTCACTCAGTCCTTCTTGATAATTGTTTTGACACTCAGAGTATGTTGATATTATTTCTTGAAAATGAAATACTATTTTTGGGTCGAGAACCCGGTATATTTATGGCCCGAGTGGCATATTGAGAGTGTCTGACTGAGTGAGGCTGAGAGCCTATTTTGTGAGGATGTTATGATATGAGAGAGGTCGTGTGCCTGAGAGTGATTGATGCCATGATTTGGCTTATTTATAGCGCTTGGGCTGAAGAAGCCCCACGTGAGTTTGTACACACACCCAGTGAGTGCAGGTACTTACTGAGTGCGAGTGCCGAGTGATGAGTGATTGGGAGGCATGAGTGACAGTGAAGTTGCCCGAGGGGCTGATGTTGAGTGACTGTTACTGAGAGATGGTGAGGTGCTGAGAGATTGATTATGAGAGATGAATTGGCCCGAGGGGCGGTTTTATAATGATATTTTACTGAGTTTTGATTATGATTCGTTTCATCTTTAAAACTGATATTTTGGGAGTTTTTACGGAGCAACATTTGGGAAAACATACTTGTTCAAAGGATTTTTACTGAAATTGGTTTTCAAACTTATGTATTAAATGTATACTTTATGGAGACTCGGTGTTTTACTGTTTTGTGGATTTGTGTATTTGTTGTTGTGTGTTTCTTATTCTTCAGACTGTGATTTATTTCATTACTACTGAGTTGGCATACTCATCATTACTCCCTGCACCTCTGTGTGCAGATCCAAGCACTGGTTCAGAGCAGTAGCCATCCGAGTTCGTTATCGTCAGCTTTGGGATTTCGAGGTAGCTGTCCAGCATCCACAGCTTCTCCATTTCCCTTCCTTTATTAGTATTAGTATTTTATTCCTAAACAGTGTTTATGATATTAGTAGAGTTAGTTTTATTCTAAGATGCTCGTGATCGGTTGACTCCAGTCCTGGGGGGATTTTTTTAGACTGTTAGTTTATATTATGGTTGCTTACAGACTTAGAGGAATTTTTTTACTTCATATGCTGGTATTTAATTATATTGAGTAAATTTATTAAAATAAATGTTTAGTTATGTGATGGTTGGCTAGCCTAGTTCCACGATAGGCGCCATCACGACCTGTTAGGATTTGGGATCGTGAAAAGTTGGTATCAGAGCTCTAGGTTATATAGGACTCAACGGTCATGAGCAGGTTTAGTAGAGTCTTGCGGATCGGTACGGAGACGTCTGTACTTATTTTCGAGAGACTGCAGAACCCTTAGGAAAAATCTCACATTCTTGAATTCTTGTCGTGCGAATCCATTTATTTAGCCAAAAGCATAACTCTTGAATCCCTTTCATGTATTCGAATGCGCACGTGAGAGCTCGGTATTAGTTGTGCATCGACAACTTATGATTTCGATGGTGAGATGTGTTCAAATTGTTTGATTGTGACAAAAGGGATTGGCTGGAAATGTGGCAAGAGCTATTGAGTGTTTGATTTCTGTCTCGGGTTGGCATATGGCTTCGAGTTGTGAGTGTATTGGAAGACCTCTCATGTTGTTTAGTTGTGGAGTGAAGTGGATCTTTCTGTTGTGTTGTGAGTTCCTGGTGATGTCTTTTGGGGTGGCCAATGCCCCAGTAGCGTTCATATATTAGATTAACAGTGTATCCCAGTCGTATTTGTACTGCTTCGTAATGGTATTCATTGATGGCCTCCTGGCGTACTCACGTAGCCAGGAGGAGCATACTCAACATTTGAGGTTGGTGTTACAGAGATTTAGGGAGGATAAACTTTATGCAAGTTCTCCAAATGTGAATTTTGGCTCAGTTTAGTAGCTTTCTTGGGGCACGTGGTGTCCAGTGAGGGTATTCAGGTGGTCAGACGAGTGTGGAGAGAGCTTTCAGAAGCTCGCGATTTTCTTTAACCACAGCTCCAGTGTTAGTTCTGCCATCATCTTCCGATTCTTATACCGCGTATTGTGATGCCTCGAAGGTAGGCATTAGTTGTGTTTTGATGCAGGAGGGTAAAGTGATTGCGTAATAGCTATGATTGTCAGAAGGGTATAGAGAAATATCAGTTTGACGCTAAGCAGGCGGGGTTATCTCCTGCGGAGTGTCCTGGGGTTATGTGATCCTTATGTTGTTTTATAGCAAGTTCTCTTTTTCTAGTAGATGATATATGTTGCAATTTGAGTTTAGATCGCTTGTGGAAGTTGGCATGACCATTACAATGATGAATGTGAGATTTGTAGATGATTCGAGATATTAGATGATTTGTGTTATATGAGCTTATGAAGGATTTAGTAGAATCTCACTGCGGTATTGTGCCAGTGATAGCGCACGGGCATTGTGAGTTATTGTTTTTCTTGATATTTGGCTTTGAGCCAAGTGGGGAGTATGCTAATGATAAGTTGGTTGTACGATTATGCTTTGCATTGGTTTCAGTTCGAGGCATACTGTTGAATCAGTTATGACCTGCAGAGATGGAGTTTGAGAATGACTCGAGTAATGGAAATATTTGAATACATGTCGTAATATACTTTACGAGTAAATGTGTTTTATTGAATGATTGAGTTGTATTTGTAAAGGGTGTAGTGTGTGCGGGGTAGTAATTTGCTTGGTTGCTTAGAAGTGTGTATTGCATCCTTGGGTGTTGGTGTACTAATTGGGGGCGCAGGTCGTTCGGTCCGCTTGGTCATTTTAACTGGGATTTGAGCAGAGTAAACGACTCTCGAAAATGTCTCTAATGGACTCAAGGTTTACGTGTAGCAATTGGGGATCGTCAGGATGTGTATTCAACTAGACATTGAGATTTACATTGGAGGGTGTCAAGACTTGGGGAATTTCTACATCCTTAGGGATTCTACATTTGGGCATCAAGAAAGCAGAAGAATAGCTTAAATTCATAGAAAGTTTTCTTGGAGTAAGTGTTTGACTTGTGGTACTTTTTGGGGTGCTTAAGAGAACATTCAGCGGCTTATGAGCCTTAGGGCGGTGTGGTTTGTGCTAAAATCTCGTGTGGTGAGTCTAGGTTGAGAATTGCGGTATTATGGCAAGGAGAAGTATCAATTCAAAGGTAAGTTAGAAGGAACTTGGATAAATATGACAACTTTGTAGTAGGTCGGATTGGCGTGAGGAGCATGCGATGTATAGTGATTTTCTTGTAGATGGGAACAAATGGAAAGTTCTTGGCTAGTTGAGTACGTAGTTGCTTGTGGCTCGGAATGGATTATGAAGTTCTCATATTTATCATAAGATGGCATGGTATATGCAGTATGTCGTATCTATGAGTTAGCTCGTCGTGCACCTATTTTTGGTTCTTACCGCCAAGGAGCGGATCCGCAGATTCATTGAGGGACTCGATTATGATATTAAAATATGCATGACTCGAGAATTGCAAACTATTTCTCCATTTCAACAAGTAGCGGAGATCGCAAAAAAAAGGAGTCTAAGGAGGCCAAAAGGTCTCGAAGATTTGGAGGGTTTAGTGGATTTTACTCTTCAGCTAGGACCCATTGTAGCGGAGGCTCGAGCAGTTGGTCAGCTCAGTTCGCACATCATATTACTCGGGGTGCTCCAGTTTATAGTGCACAACCGACACAAGATTCTTACAGTGATTATTCCAGTTATCCGGCACAGACTCAGTACGAGCAGTCGCGACCTTAGAGAGGTTGTTATGAGTGTGGTGATACTAGGCATATCATGAGAGATTGTCCCTGACTTGGAAGGGGTGTATTTCATTAGAACACTCAGCTACAAGCTTTACTCCAGTTAATACTCCACGTGCTCAGTCAGCTAGAGGTGGAGGACAAGCGGGTAGTGGGCGCCTAAGAGGTGGAGACCCGATCCGTTGATATAATCGCTATGATTTGGCTGAGGCCGATGCACCAGATGGTGTCGTTACAGGTACGATCCTGATTTGCTATAAAAAGAATATTTCCCCTTAGTTGGATTCGGATCTGAATATTGAGGTGAGTCCTCCTATTATGCTCCGTTTATGGGCGAGCTTCGTAAGTTTGTGACCCACTTATATGTTTATCCCTATTGGGATATTTGAAGATGTGAGACTATGTCTGTAATTTTATTTTGTACACCATTGAGGACTACAAGTCTAAAAGTAATATTTATTATTCACTAGAGTTAGTTTAATGTGTTTCAGAATAATTGATTCCAATTTTTATGAATTATATGCCCTACCGGTATGAGGGTTCGTTATGTGTTATGAAAATGTTTACGAAATTTATTGAGAAGAATAAAGAAAGGAAATTGAAAATTTCAGATGGCACAATGTGAAATATTTATACCGGACTGCAAGCCGCATTGGAGGTTATGTAAGGACGAGGCCCTTGTGGTAAGATATTTATGAGTTTAAATTCTTCCTTCGTGAAGTTTAATTTGTGCGATAATATTAAAAGGGAGTCATGCCTGTTAGGCTTATTTGATAATTCTTGTATATTTTATGTTCACATTCAGCCATTTTCGCGCTGTAAACATTGAGTTTTAGCTTATGATATGAGTGCCTGGGTGGCGTTAAATGTGACTCATTAATCTGAGTAAGTAATCATGAGATCTTCATGCCTCACGTTCTGTTGTCAGTATTGTGAAAATTCGAAATGAGGTGGTGGTTAATATGAGATTAATTGATGATGTTGGAGTTAATTATGAACAGCTTTAAAGACTAGAGATGTGGTGATGAGCATACATATGATATGCTTCATATTCTGATATCATTGTGATAATGCAGGGCTTGTAATGTTGAGATTTGTGTTATTGATATATACATTGTGGATGTATTGTTAGGAGTTATTTTGGTGTTACTCTGGCAGGTGGATAGTCCCAATTACAGGGGAGACTCTGCAGAAATTTCTGAAAAATTTGGGAGTTAGAAAAATTTGGGAGATTAAGACGTGCAAAAGAAGAGATAAGTTATGTTATGTGGTTGAGGGTGAATGATCCTAAGCGGAGGAGAATGTAATACCCCGAAATTTTTTAAAGTATTTCAACACTATCATGTGTGCGTAGGCACGAGTTGCTATAGCCAGTTGCCCCAGCTCAGGACTATGTGGTCCCAGTTATGCCCGAGGATGAGCAACATAGGCTGGAGAGGTTCAATAGACTTCAGCCTCCGACTTTCAATGGCACAGAGGGCGAGAATGCCCAAGGTTTTCTGGATAAATGTCATAGGATGCTCCGTACTGCGGGTATTTTGGAGACCAGCGGAGTTTCATTTGCTACTTATCAGTTTGCTGGTGCTGCTTTCACTTGGTGAGAGGCATATGAGAGGCGTAGGCCAGTTGGTTTAGCACCTCTCACATGGAAGCAGTTCTCCACGATCTTTTTGGAGAAGTATGTTCCTCAGTCCCACAGAGAGGAACCACGCAGGCAGTTTGAGTAGCTGCGCCAGGGAGAGTTGTCAGTTACTCAGTACGAGATGCGGTTTTCCGAGTTGGCTAGACATGCTTCTGAGCTGGTCCCTACTGATAGTGGAGAGGTCAGCCAGTGGAGGAGGCTACTTGGGAGACCGAGCGGGAGATGCGGATCAGATATCCTCACTTGTTTGAGACTCCAGGTATGTTTCTAGACCCGTTCGAGGACGAACGTTTGTTTAAGATGGGGAGAATGTAACGACCCGGTCGATCGTTACGTAGAATCTGCATTATATTTACTGTTAATGCCTTGTCATAGGTTGGTTATACTATCCATTATGTATTAGAGTTGGTTAGCTCGGGCTTGGAATGATTATAGAAGAAATTAAGACACTTAGTCTCTAAAAGTAGCTTTAGAGTTAGAAAAGTCAACCGAGAGTTGACTTATTGGTAAGCGACCTCGAAATGCAAATTTTATGGCTCGGATAGCTTCGTTAGGTGATTTGGGACTTAGGAGTTTGTCTGGAATATTTTTGTGATGTCCGATGTAGAATTAGGTTTGAATTGGTGAAAGTTAGTTTTTGGCGATTTCCGGTCGGCAGTGAAAAATAGGCTATCGGGGTCGGAATGGAATTCCGATAGTTGGAACAAGTTCGTAATGTCATTTTGGATTTGTCTGCAATATTTCAGGTCAATCGGAGTTGTTTGGGATAGTTTCGGTGTCGTTGGTGGAATTTAGGAATTTCAAAGTTCATAGGCCTGAATTTGATGTGATTTTGGTGTTTTGATGTTAATTTTGGTGTTTCAAAAGCTCGACTAAGTTTGAATGATGTTATGAGACGTGTTGGTATATTTCTTGATATTTTCGAGGGCCTCGGGTGGATTTTTAAAGGTTAACGGATCAATTTAGACTAGAAGAAAAGTTGCTGCATTTTTTTCACAGCAGCATGAACAATAACTCGGGTGAACAGTAACTCGGGTGAACAGTAACTCGGATGCACAGTAACTCGGGTGAACATTAACGCGGGCAAACAGTACTCGGGTGAACAGTAACTCGGGTGAACATTAAAACGCGTGAACAATATTTAAATAAACCCTCTGCGACCATTAAACCCTTTTACACCATTTTTGAACGGGAAAAGAGCTTTGAGGCGATTTTGAAGAGAGGAAATCATTGTTCTTCATTTAGGTAAGGATTTTGGACCCTAAAACTCGATTATTTGTGATTAAGGAACAAAATATCAGTGTTTAATTCATGAAAATCAGTAGAAAAAGGTGGAGTTAGGGCTTGAGATTATGAGACCTTCTAGGGATGATTTGAGGGGTCAAACGAACTCCGGTTTTCGAGTTCTTTATATGTACGGACTCGTGAAATGATGAAGAACATTTTATTATAAAGTTTGTCGAGTTCCTAGATGCAGGCGTTTTGACTGATTTCGGGTTNTTGATATTTTTCGATTGGAATTCATTCCCTTAGCATAATTTGATGTGAAAAATCTGATCTTTATAGATTTGGAGCACTCGAAAGTTGATTCGATAGGCAAACGTGTTGCAGAGTAGCTTTTCGGACTAGTTCGAGGTAAGTAATGTCTTTAAATCCTGTCCTGAGGGTATGAAACCCCGGACTTTGCATCCTTTCACGATTTTGGAGTGCACAAATTGGGAATTTGGAAATATATTCCTTTTCCGCGACTATTGAGTTGCGAAATCGCTTTTAAAGCCTATGCTTAATAGTATTGATATATTTGGGTTGTAAGCCATGTTTGGGACCTAGTGCCAATCTGTTTAACCCCTTGGGGGCTATTTTACTGATATTCCTCACTTGATATGTTATGATTTTTCACTCAGTCCTTCTTGATAATTGTTTTGACACTTAGAGTATGTTGATATTATTTTTTTGAAAATGAAATACTATTTTTGGGTCAAGAACTCGGTATATTTATGGCCTGAGTGACATATTGAGAGTGTCTGACTAAGTGAGGCCGAGAGCCTATATTGTGAGGATGTTATGATATGAGAGAGGCCGAGTGCGTGAGAGTGATTGATGCCATGATTTGGCTTATTTATAGCGCTTGGGCTGAAGGAGCCCCTCCGGAGTTTGTACACACCCCCAGTGAGCGCAGGTACCTACCGAGTGCGAGTGCCGAGTGATGAGTGATTGGGAGGCATGAGTGACAGTGAGGTTGCCCGAGGGGATGATGTTGATTGACTGTGAGGTGCTGAGTGACTGTTATTGAGAGATGGTGAGGTGCTGAGAGATTGATTATGAGAGATGAATTGGCTTGAGGGGCAGTTTTATAATGATATTTTACTGAGTTTTGATTATGATTCGTTTCATCTTTCAAACTGATATTTTGGGAGTTTTTACTGAGCAACATTTGGGAAAATATACTTGTTCAAAGGATTTTTACTGAAATTGATTTTCAAACTTATGTATTAAATGTATACTTTATGGAGACTCAGTGTTTTACTGTTTTGTGGATTGGTGTATTTGTTGTTGTGTGTTTCTTATTCTTCAGACTGTGATATATTTTCATTACTACTGAGTTGGCGTACTCATCATTACTCCTTGCACCTCTGTGCGCAGATCCAGGCACTGGTTCGGAGCAGTAGCCATCCGAGTTCGTTATCGTCAGCTTTGAGATTTCGAGGTAGTTGTCCAGCGTCCGCAGCTTCTCCATTTCCCTTCCATTATTAGTATTAGTATTTTATTTCTAGACATTGTTTATGACATTAGCAGAGTTAGTTTTATTCTTAGATGCTTGTGATCGGTTGACTCCAGTCCTGGGGTGATTTGTTTAGACTGTTAGTTTATATTATGGTTGCTTACAGACTTAGAGGAATTTTTACACTTCATATGCTGGTATTTAATGATATTGAGTAAATTTATTAAAATAAATGTGTAGTTATGTGATAGTTGGCTAGCCTAGTTCCACGATAAGCGCCATCACGACCTGTTAGGATTTGGGGTAGTGACATATAGTGATACAAATGCTGTAATGTTGTAATCAATAGTATTGATTATGGGGATAAATGATGCATGAATTGTTTGTGATGGTTATAATATGAATTATTTAATACATGAGGGTAATTTTAAGCCTTTTAACTGTTTAAGTCGTGTTCTACTGATTCTCATGTTTTTGTTCCATCTTTTGTCACACCTAAAATAACACATAGATTTTTATATAACGTATATAGATATAATTATGAGACTATATAAATAAAAATAATATAATATACTTTGAGTATCGAATTTTATGCATGAATGACGTAGTAACCAAATATTATATTATTAGGTAGGATTTTATGCAAATATTAGAACATCCAATTAAACGTGACTAAGGTACATCAATTTAGAACAAAATAAAGTTACGTATTTCTAGTCAAAGTGTCTACTGTGGGGGCACTGTTGAACCAACTTTGACGGAAAAAAGAATATACAAAAATGAATGGACTAAATGAAAAAGGCATAGACAGAAGATGGAATCAATCGACACTAGTTTTTCTTACTTTATATCAAGATTTGGAAGAACATTTCTGACTCTACTAAAATAATTTATCCACCCCTTAAAGCTTACTTCTTAGATTAGTCAAATAACCAACAAAAAAAACAAAGAGCATTTTGAGTCCTCTAATTCAATTATTAATAAAAATAGTTTAATGATTAAGAAATCACAATTTGATTATGATAAGTTTTCACTAAGTGCCAAATTCCAGAGATCATCCTTTACTTGGATTTTGTAGCATTTATTTTTTCCAACTTTTCCATATTGGTGCCACCAACTAATATTCAAACAAGACACGCACATACATATATATATATATATATATATATATATATATATATATATATATATATATATATATATATATATAGCCATGTTATGCAAAAAGTAGAGAAGAAAACCGTTAAAAATTCAGTAGTAGAGAACAAATTATAAAGTGCGAAGGGCAATAATAAGAATAATTAATCGTTTGCGAACTGACTATTTTAATCTCTCTATTCTTTTGTAGTAAAGAAAACTAAGTTAATAACATCAACATTACATTCATCTCCTTTTAATATTACTAGTATATATTGTATACGGCTAAAATCGAAGAGATCGATTTTATGATTATTATAACTTTCAACTGACCGCCTTCAGAAGGTTCGAGGCACAGCTCGAGGTTCGACCCCGAGGGTTCCCTGTGCTCGACCTCGGGGCAGTATAAATCGGCGGCTATCATGGATGAGCGGGAAGCTTCCGATAGGCACGTGGCTGGAGTTGACCAGGTCTGCAAGAATAGTACAAGTATGTACCGTGGCATTAAATAGTTGTACCGACTGCATATCTTTGTTATAAATGTTTATGTACTATGTTGGGATTTTCCCTCCTATATAAATGAAGGGAACCCTTGTCATTTCTTGCACACATAATATTCAATACAACACAAGAACATTTAAAACCATCAGAAAGAAGTCGAGTAGTAATAAATTTAAAAACTAAGTCATATGTGTGATCTAGTTATGGTGATAGAAATCAGAAAGAGTACAAAAAAAGCGTGTGCTTTATAACGTAACCTAACAAAAGCTAAGGATGCTTCTAAAATCTACGAACTTTTGGTTGGATGTTTGGTGCTTGAATTAAATTAAAAATAAAAATAAATGTCTAAAATTACCTTTTCACTACACAAATATCTTAATTGTATTCGTTAATATACTTTGCGGTCATTCACACCCCAAATATTTGTAAATTTTTATCTTAATACTTCAAGTTTTAACAGAGCTCCATCATCCACACCCTTGTCATAAGTAAATTCTCCTTTGTGTATTTGCTATTAATTAAACTATACTTTGCGGTTATTCACACCCTTGTCATTAGTTAATTCTCCTCTGTATGTTTGTCCCAATGGCGGCGGCATAAGTCGAAATACGGGTTCGGATAAACTTAGTAGTTTTTGCTCAAATAGTATATTTGATGTATAAAATTTATTGGATATGTATAAATATTAAATTTAGAACCCAGTCACTAACACTTAAAATTATCGTTCTAAATTCCACAACCCATAAGATTAAAATCCTAACTCCTGTACCAAAATATTTCAAAAAAAAAGTCCATATTTACTCCTAAATTTTGAACTATAATTTAAAATTCTCCGCTGTGCTACTTCAAGTTTGAGCTACGTTAGTCAAATGAAAATATGAGAGGCTTGCTAACTGCTTTTGTCCCTTTGCTAACTGCTTTCGTTCCATTTTATGTACTGCTATTTGGCAGGTGATCAAATTTAACCAAAAAGACTATCTTTATAAGCTTTTAGCATTTATCACTTAGATTGATAAATGTAAAATAAGTCATAAATATTTGCTTTATTAGCATGTTTGGCCAAGTTTTTTCAAAGCCAAAAGTACTTTTTGATTTTTTTTTAAAGTTGAGGTTTTGACCAAGTTTTTAGAAGAATAAAAAATGCTTTTGATTAGAGGAGCAGAAAAAAATAATTTCTCCTCAAAAGCATTTTTTTGAGAAATACCTTTGAGAAAAAAAAAACTTTTTAAAACCTTGGCCAAATCGAATTACTGCTCAAAAACGCTTTTCAAATAAGCTCAAAAACGCTTTTCAAATAAGCTGATTTTTTAAACTAAACTTGGTCAAACAGGCTTATATAACTAATCACGTTAATAAAAGAAATTTTTATAGAATATTCTAATTATAAAAATATTGTTACAGGCTAAAAAAAATAAGTGGCAGACTTTCATACGTTATATCTTGCTAGTTACAATATTTTGCACAAAGTAGCACAGAACTCATCAGAAATATTAGGAGTAGAGTAGAAGAAAATCTTATTAGACGGAAGAGTCAAATTATACACAGCAGCTCAGAACCCATCAAAAATATTACTAAAGTTTAAGAGAGAAGCAATGGAGGGTCGGCCAGCGAGCCAACCCTATAAAAATTCCACAAATTATGTCGGCCATATGTCTTGATATCCATACGGCACTCACCACTCGGGCAAGTGTGGCATATTTAGCCAACCGACCCTTTTTAAGATTTCAGTGTGTCTCTCTTTCCCTTTAATACTCAGCTCCTGGCTTTTATTTTACTCAGTTAACGATGTGGGATCACTTGAGACTTTTTTCTTTATTTCTCTTCTTTTCAACTCAAGCTGTTTTCTTTTGTTTTGTTTTGTTTTTGTTTTTGTTTTTGTTTATGTTTTTGTTTTTGTTTTTGTTTTCGTTTTCGTTTTTGTTTTCGTTCTCGTTCTCCTCAAGTAATTGAACAGACTAAGTACTAGCCTGATAGTCTCAATTTCCAAAATGTACCTTTTGTTTGCTCTTCCCATGCATTTTATGTGAGAGCATTTGATAGAGCACGTCATTTCATATAGGAAAAATGAATAACCGAAAAAATATATTTTTTTTTTGTATATGTTATATACAAGATTATACAAATTTTATATACTTTATCGGCTTTGCTAGAGTTGTCTATTAAAAGACTAGTAATACGTTAAAACAGTCAAAAGGTTGATTAAGAGGAAATTGGTAAACAATTCTGGATGGAGTGAGTGGATATGTAGGCTGCGGAACAGCAATGGTACATAGCAACTAGCATGAACAACGACGTGCAACTACTAGGATTTTGAATCGTCAAATTGATATTCAGTTGAATGACATTGAGGGCGGCAATAGGCTCAATATATCAGTTACTAGAAAACAATGGTTAGCAAGATTTAAATTACTCGTTACAGTAACTAAGTTACCCGGAATGTACTCACTTGATCAGCGATAACTTTTCTTGACTGATTGTAAGGACTGTCTATATCCTCTTTCACAAGTGTTACTATGTACTGCAGAATGAGATGATAACAAGCATTAACCAAACGAGTCAGGAGGGAGGAGTCAGGCGTTCAGTTCCTGTGTCTTCAACAGAAGCCACAAAGACGAAGAAAATGTGGCCCTCAAGCAGGAAGCTGAACAATAAAGGAATTGAGAGAGAAATGTTAATAAGCAATAACATCACACAACCTACAGAAACCATGCTCGCTTTTCAAAGGCTACTACTGTATGAACCAGTAGGCGTGTATTCGACATATCTGACCCAGTAGCTTGATGTTTACATGACCAACTCTCTCCCTCTCTCTCTCTTCATCTTCATTTTATATGAGAAGCAAGGCGTAAACCACCTCTAAGAACTTTTAAGAGCATCCAAAATCCAAACAAGAAAAAGCAAGATGAAGAAGCAGAAGAGGATGTCAAATATTAAGTACCTAAAAATATTATCTACTGCATACTTGTTTTTATTGAAATAATAATGTATATAAATGTGATCATGTTTTCTAAATGTGTGTCACTCGAGTACTCCTATCTCCAAAAATTCCAGATACATGTGCATGGCACAAAATTATGATGACCAAAACTTGCTTATTTTTTATACTTCCGACTATGATCTCACAAAATTTCTTCTACAATTACCAGAATATGAAAGCATATCATCACAACTATATATCAATAACAAGACAAAACCAGATGGCAAGGACAAGAATCATGTTTTGACAAGATAAAAAGGAAAGATAATAATCCTACCCTCCCATAGCCTCATCATTTCTAGATTAATTTCTGCCCACTTCACATTCTCTTTGCCTGTCCCATTCAATCTGAGAGAGAGAGAAAGAGAAGAAAAAGAAAAGCCATCACATAACCTGCAGATTTTTGTTAAACTGTGATGTAGTCTCAACTGAATATACTACTGGGATGAGCAAGAGTCATTTATACCTATTATGAATTTATATAACACATTGCCTGTGCTTGAAGATAATATGAATCCTTGTACTTTCTCCCATTGCGAATGTGGATTCCATTTTTAATCCAGTCCTCCCGATGAATCCACGCTTCCCTACTAATATCAAGAATGCCGAGGATCTGCAAAGACATATTTAGACTGTGAAAGTGAAACTAACTTTAAGGAGTCCTCATACACACATAAAATGAAGTATATACTGGGATTTGATTGAACAGGTGTCACCTTATGCATGATTAAAAGAAATTCGTTTCATTTTTTGCGTGCTAAATATTTTATAGCTTGCTGGACATAGCGAAGACAAATTGAACTGGTGGTCATTCGAAAAGAAGAATTCCACTAATTATAATATTGTACTACTTAGTTATTTTAAGGAACTACAGTTAAAAACACAGAGGATGACACAATACAATGCTTGTCCTTCTAAGGCTCCTAATGCTGAACTGAGATATTATTAACAAATTATGCACCGGAGTAGTTTCAATGTCTGTAGCATCAATTGTTCTTTAAACTATATAGCTGAAGTAAGTCTGCGCAAACACTACCCTCCCCAAGTCCCACTTGTGAGACTATACTGGGTATGTTTTGTTGTTGTTTTGTAGCTGGAGTAATACGGGTCAATCGATGCAATTAACAGCTTTATTACTCGTTAAGAGAAATACTCTTCGGTGACCTTTTATTTCCTTGGTGGCAAAGACACACCATCAGGTAATTCTACAGTAGATACTACTCCCTACGTTCTATTTTTATGTGGCACTATTTGTTTCTATCACAAAAGGAGTGACACCTGTCCATATTTAGAAACAATTTAACTTTAAACTTCCTATTTTACCCAATATGGCATGCTTTTATAGCCACAGAAATCTAATGGCATATTTAAAATTATAAGTTCCAAAAATCTTTCATAAACTTTGTGCCCAGTCAAACTATGCCACATAACTTGAAATGGACGAAGTATTATTCATAACTCCTTTTTCTTATTTGATTACTGCAGTGCGGAGGCCAGTTTCGTATTATTTATCACCTCCTTATAACTCGCCTTATTATACAAGATTCATAATTTTATCACAGCCAAATTACCAGAATGGTATGATTTAGCAATTAAAAAATAGTGTGATGAACATAAAGCATAACTTATAAAAATAGCATCTACTTACTGTTCCGCCTTTCCAAGACACAAAAGCTGGATTCGTTCTTGATTGCAAGACCTAATATGTACACAAAATGTAAATGCAAATTCCTGACACAAACTTACTATAGAAAGAGGGGAAAAATAAGAAAACAGAATGATGTAAGTCAAGGACAGTGTGAATCCAAAAAAAAAAAAAAAGGATGGACATACATACATAATAGTTTCTATTGCACTTATTCAATATTTACCCGCACACGTTCCGTTTTAAATTGTACACCAACAATTTTAAATCTCCACAATACCTTTTAAACAAAACTTCTAACTCACTCTCCGTTCCATTTTTTCGCCGTTCATCCTTCTCCTTTTTGCACTAACGTCCTACTGTATTTATCACAAAATAATTTATATCAATTTGCAGAGAATCTTTCAATAACCAACCCCGTTTTCATTTAAACAACTTACAAAGGATTTAATTCAAGTCATTTTAACTGAAAAACGTGTTTATCATCTCTTTTCACCAAACACATCAATTGCTTAAGATCAGCTTAAGCACTTTTATCCAAATGCACAATTGCTCATTTATAAAATCAATTTTCAACACTTAAAAGTGCTTATTAACAGTTGATGCTTTTTAGCTACTTTCGGTCAACTAACCCCAACGGGCTCTAAATAGGCTAAAATCGCATTTCATACCATGCTTCCTAAGAAAATGTCATAGAACTATCATATATTCGTTTTCAATTCTCCTTTCCCCTTTACATTCGTTTTCCCCATTTATTGTCCTCGGCATGCTAAAACAACCTAACCGTCTGCAGGATACTTTTGAGAAGACCAAACACACAATCAAACTTCAGGATGATCATGGGTGGGGGGCTGCTATAAAGTCTATTTGGTTAAATGAAGAAGCTGGCACATGTATCTCACAAAGTGAAGATAAAGGTCCACACGATTGTTCAGAAATGCATACAGAAGAAAGACCAACTACTAGAATAGAAAATAAATCAGAATTCAGAAGCTCAAAACTCACCTCCACAGTATCAATTGCTTCATGTGAAGGGATTGCATGTAATACTCTGCATAAGAAAGAAAACAGTTACCATAAAAGCACCAAAGCAAACTAGTGATCCCCTGAAGTCATTAGCCATAGCTTAGGAAATTGTGAACTATATTCTACTTGTGAACACTTACCTGATAATATACCAAAATGCAGTCCTCTAGTTATGATTTAACATTCTTCCAAACCGAGGGTGACATATTCTTTAATTATATGTATATATTATTATGTCCAATTTCTAGCAACAGGGGCGTTGTTTTCTTTTTAACTTTAATGTTTAAGCAAAATTGGACTTGAAACAAACCTTTCCTCCACAGCAGGAATGAGACCGTCACTCAGTGCAGCTCCACCAATCTGGAGAATTGAAAAATGTCATGTTTTCGAACCACGTGCAAAATAAGTATAGGTTGAATGTTGAAATAACTAACCAGTTGCATGCTGCAAAACAATTTTCTCTGCAGGTCAATACGCCCTGTCAATTGTATAAAACAAGGTTCAGGAAGTGTATATTCAAATTCTACCACATTATAGAAGATATTTCCATAATCACCTGTCAAAAGAATGCTCTTTGTAATAGCTTCAGCTAGACCAATATTATCTTCTTTCTTTGGCTTTGTTTGAAAAATTGGGTAGTTCTCCCACATCGGAAATGCACTACCACCAGGGAAGTCCATGTGCCATGTGTCCTCAAGCATATCATCATAATCATTAAACCTATTTAGATGGAATTATTGAGCATAGAAGGAAGGAGAAAGGATTTAGTGATATCATATGTACTTAACGTACCAAGAACGTGGTGGCGGGGGATAGACGTCTGGAACCAAAAGCGTTGGGTAAAATAAACCCATTGGAGGAACCTGTAATAACAAACTATCAGACAAAACACTTAATATCACACCTCATCGTTTCAACGGGTCATCAGCGGCAAGTACCAAATCTTCCTCTTTATATTGGAATACAGATGGAATTTGATACACACTAAAGATTGCACTTTGGCCAATGGTTAACATGGATCTTATAATCAACAGCAAAAGTGTGTCCCAATTTTTCACGTGAAATCCTAGCTTAAATTGCAAAAGCATGTCATGATACAATTTTTCAATTTTCTTTGAATTACCATGACAAACAGCACTAGCTGCACTCCCTTGTTAGCAATAAACATGCGATCTATTGCAATTGAAACTCTTGTTCCAGAAAGTTATGAGGCATAAGCAGAACCTATTTCCGGAAAGTTAGAATGTGAAAGTAAAAGAAAAGGCATGAATCACACATCATATTCAACAAAAGCAAAAATAAATACAAGAGTATTTTGAAGTTAAAATGAATACATTAAGAGCAGTCAGCCTTGTCTTGTGAGATCCAGGTGGCGCTCCATCTTCATATGATTGTACCATAGCAACAGCTTCTACTTCCCCCTCCTGGACAGTGGAATAAACTAAACATTTAGGCCTTCCAGGACGATGCATCAATTCATAACTAGGGTTATTATAAATCGTGGTAAGATTAAAATAGACTAAAGATCATCCACTAATCGTCTCTGTTCAGCCGAAGACATTTCTGGATATACATTCCCCGCTTCATACTTTGATTACCAACGCGAGGAATATCAGGTAATGGGCTATACCTTACAAGCATATAAATGTTAAAACCTTGAGTTTATATTTCCAAAAAAAAAAAAAAAAAACTAGGAAACCCACTTTGATCTGACAGTAGGACTCCTTAAGCCTGTTAAGCATTAGCAAATCTACAGGCTTTGACAGGGCATCAGTCCGAATTGGTGGCCATGTTTGATGATGCCTCTGCGTCCAGAGAAAGCATCTTGATATATCCTGTTATAATTTAAAAAGAATAAGAAATTATTTTCACTAAGAAAGACAAAAGCCAATTAAAATATCATTGAGAAAAAAATTGAAGAGTGAACTGAATACATTGCTTTAAGCTCGAAGATAGAGACACAGGTTTTTCCAAAAAAATATTAGAGCTTTCCTACTCCCATTGATTATGATACATCAAACAGAAAAAAGTACTTCCATTTTCCTACCAAATCTCTCTCTCTCTATTTTGGCACATAAATGAAGGGATCGAAGAGATTATGACTTCCTTTATTCTTGTGTCAGCTGGTTCTCGACTCCGGAAGGAAAGAATGACGGTTCAACAAGCAAGCTCTTTTCTATCAAACAATATTCGAGGTAGGTCTACAGACGTAGATGGTGAAATGAGGAGGTGCAAACTGACAGTCCTTTTGGTGAGCGTATAGAAGAAAGAAACGCATAAAAAATATTTATATCTCACTAAGGATATGTATGTATGAGAGAGTGGTTACAAGTGTGAGAATTGTGAAAGGAGATACAAAGGAATCATATGACCGTGAGTTTACACTTTACACTAGGAAACTCCTTGAGCCTGTAGAACCCTAGTTATGAAACTAGCGATTTGCAGATGAAACTACGTTAAGTACATGCGATTTGCAGATGAAACTAGCAAATGAGCCAACCAGAAGTTGGAATAATCAACCATGGAGAAGCAATTTGGAGAGTAAAAATTTATGGATATGTAGATATAAGACAGAATAAATGTGCTGGAGTTTTAAAACCCTATAGTAACATTGCAGGTGAAGTGAGATTGGACGGGACTGTAATATTTAAATGCACTCAATCTTCTACGAGAATAGCATGATAGATAACGATGTAACATATTAAACTAAAATGAGATGGTTGAAAAGGAAGGTTGCTATGGGAGCAACTCTGCGATAAAAAGATGCCTAACAAAGTGAAAGACAAGTAGTATAGAATTATTATGATACCAACAATGTCATATAGGTGTTGGAGAAATACAAATGTTAAGATAGATGCACAATCATACAGAATTGGACAAGAGTAATTAAAAATAATCAAATCTGACAAAAGATACAAGTAACACACAGAGGATAAACTGATGCTGCTCGAAATAGTTTGTCCATGTCCTTTGTAGACCTACAATCTCTCGGTATTAATATAGACTTGTCTAAGAACATAACAGAATGGAAGCAAAGGATCCATATAGGCGATACCAATTAGTTGGAGTTTTTTGTTATTGTTGTTACAAGTTACATATTAGTACAGTATATGTCTGAACTTTTCGCTATCTGGTCAGAGACTTGATGCAAGTATAGGGATACGTGTGAGATTTAGATAACATCTAGGTTTGAGAACCCCTAATTTGCTTTACAAGATGAACAATTTAGTATTGGAATAAAAGGGTCCAAAGAGAGAGGAATGGATATAAACAACAACAACAACTACCCAGTAAACATAAGCCTAACTAGTTTGGCATTGAGGCATAATTTATGTTGCTCGAACTCTCCAAAAATGTTGCCGCATTCATACTGGATCCTTCAAAACTGCACAACTTTTAGAGGATCCAACACACACCCGAACATTTTTTAAGAGTCCGGCAACATAGGGCATAATTGAACAAGGATAAAACACGTATGTCGAGGTGAGTAATTTTAAGGTACCCTAAGATTATTGATCTTTGAGCTCAGTTTATTTTCTCTGCCCTCTTGAGTTTATCAAGCATAAGCAGCCTATTGACAACAAAACTAATCAACAAAACCTTCATTTAACTAGTTCTTTGTCAATTATATGGTTACCCTGATTAAAAAATCAGACGACTTCTACAAGAAATATAAGTGAAAATAACTTTCTAGTACAAGTAAGCATAAAAGATACAAAGAATTATATCCATAGTTTCCACAGAATTCTCACCTCTCCGCCGAAACGTAAAAATATCTGTGTCGTGGGTAGAGTCACTCCATCCTGTCCAACAGCATCAACCATTAGCATAACGAGACACGATTGGTCAAATGGAAACTTTCAGGATGGTCTTTGTTAAAAAGCATAAGAATGTCACAGGATTCTCTCCGCATCATGATTTAAGTAACAGAACATGTATAAAATGTATGTCATTTGCAAAGTATTTGGGGAAACTAAGGCGCGGTTGCCCCTGATATTTTTGCTCAAGTGCAAGGACTCATGTTGAAGCAGTAATCACAGTGAAGTAATGATTCTACTGAAAGATATCATGGCAATGATAGAATAGCTGTCTCGCAATCCCAATTCATTTATATAATTTAACCTAGTATCGAGACTATGGGTAATAAGAAATTTGGTTATACTTGGGTGTGCATCACTAGCATTGATGGTGTTGGATGTATTAATCATGACATGTCAATTTCTTTTTTTTAATTATTAATCATGACTTGTCATACTTGGACAAGCACATGAATGGGGGTTAACAAGATTCTCACTAAACTACAGCCAAGAATAGTTTGGGAAATCTACTATAGAAATAAAGGAAAGTTATCATTAATATAACACCTTAGTAACATGAATTATTTTCGGAATGTTATCATGTCTTAAACAAAGCCGTAATAGAAAAGGGGGTCTTAAGTGCTACTTTCCAACTATACAGCAGGCAGAAATAAAATGACCATACCTCAACACAGATAACAGATGTCACTTGAGCACCAATATTGACAATGCATGCCGTTGATAAACCATTTCCAAAAACTGCAGCAAGACCTTCCTGGTTCAACCAATTTAAACAGAACATGAATAACAAAATGATTTAACCTACATTTTCATCCCTACTGTTTGATTACACAAGGTACAGTTAGCACTTCTTTATAGTTGTTTCAGTAGTCTGCATTTCCAAGAGCAGGTAACTACATATTCAAGAATAAGGTTTTCCACATTTCAGCAAACCCTTTAACATCCCCATCTTCCCGAATGTTTCTTCATTAGCCCTCGGGTAAATAAGAATATTTCATCAATAAGGACAATGGATGGTAAGAGAGTCTCCCTGGTCCAAAAGGACAGACGAAATAGGAAACTTTTTACAATGGATGGTAAGAGAGTCTCCACGATCCAAAAAGACAGACGAAATAGGAACTCCAGAAAAGTTTCTAACATGTGTAAAATTACCTTAGTAAATAAAAATAAAGAAAGTTTCTAACCTCTGCAATTATAGTTGTGCAACCAAAACTTTCATAACCATGAAAGATCCAGGTTTTCAAATCGCCACATGAGTAATGACACTTCGAAAATTAATAAAGCTATCCGAAAAGCAAACCTTGTCTTCTTGTTAATTTGGAAGACATAAATTGATTTGAAAAAAGCAATTCTCTAATACTAAAAATGGTACTCCCTCTGTCCCATTTTATGTAACACCCTTTCCTTTAGACTGTCGCAAAAAGAATGACACATTACACTATTTTAGAAACTATTTAATCTTACCAATCCCATTTTAACCTTAATGACATGACTTGTTGGGAATGAAAAGACATGTGGAGCTCTCAATGCCACTCATTTAAAAGGATAATTTTGGTAATTTATATATGTTTGGGTTATATGTCAAAAATCTTCTCTAATTTTTTAAACTTCGTGCCCCCTCACTCCTTCACATAAGGCGGGATAGAGGGAGTAATACTTAGGATCTTGAAATTATGATAAGAGCCAAGCGGGAAGAGATACATAACATAGCAGTGACACCCTAAACATAGAATTTTTGGGGAGCAAAAATTATTAAGTGACATAATACTTACAGAGATTTACCCCCCCCCCCCCCCCAAAAAAAACGAACCACTATGCCCAACTTTCCAATACATAAGTTCTATTAGTAGATTCCCCCTCTTCAATTTCATCAAAAAGTAGGTGCTCCGTGAGAAATCGGGTCGGGTCCTTTCGCTGGTAAGTTATTGCTAAACGTAATGGGTACAAGATAACAACAACTATGCCTCAATCCCAAAAAAAGTTGGGGTCGGCGATAAGAATCCTCAATTCTTTCTTCAAGCTCAACTCATATTATAATCATGCCAAAATAAAATAATAGTAGTGAAAATAAGTTTTACTACTAGAGAGATCTTTTTCTTCCATTGTGCCCTATCTTTAGTTAAATCTGCATTGATTCCAAGGATTTGTAGGTCTTTCGAGACAAATTTTTTCCATGTGATTTTAGGTCTACCTCGTCCCCATATAACGCCTTCATTCACCATAGTTTCACACCCATAGACCGGCTCATCTTTAGGGCGACGCAGGACATGACTAAATCATGTCTCCTATTTAAAGAAAAGTTAGTTTTTTTTTTTTTTTTTTTTTTTTGAGAAAGGTTAAAGAAAAGGAAAATTGGATGTATTAACTTTGATTGATATTAAATAGCCCAAAAAAAACTTCTAAATAGTAGCTTAATTTCCCTTAGAAAGCCAAGTGCAACTCCCATTTTAGAAAGTGCGGCAAGCCTATCTAGAAAATTGCAATTAAGGTAGTAATATGTAAGGTCTACTGCGATTACAGCTACTAAAGTGGATTTTGTGTTGTTTAAAATGCAAAGGACAAGTTTACCAGATCTTCCTAGAAATAGAATGAAGAAGCAACGTCATGTAGGACAGTAGTAAAAGAGTTCTGCACGCGTAAATAAAAAGGTCGGTATTTAAACTATTTATGCATATATTTCAAGCAAGAATGATGGTTTAGATCTGACTTGTGTACATGGAATCATTTTATTTTAAAATTACGAAGTTCAGGAACATAACATCACCTGGTGGACTACTGCTGAGCTGAAGCGCAAGTCACGCAACACGATAGAAAGCATTTCTTTAATTTCTGCTTGCATAAACAACAAAGAAGTGTTATGTCAAAGAAGAAATGGTGTTCATATGTTAAATCCCCATAACGGATCAGAAACATCTAGTCTACAGTCTTTGATACCTCTTTTACTTTGTTGTGCATGGATCTAGGAAGCCTCCAGTGAGCTTTTATGAAAGACAGAACACTCTCAAGGAAATGGACACAATACAAGCAAGATATAAAACATAAAAGATCCAGTGACCAGTTAGCGACTAGATTCCTTGTGAATGCACTAAGAGGATAATGGATGGTTTGATTGACGAGTCATTGAAGGTGGTGAAATTTGAAAATATTTCCAGGCGAAGAAAGTATAATGCAGAAACATTTTTGTGACCTCCAGCAGAGGCAAGTTAGCAAAGATTGACATGAAATTAAAGTCTTATTCTTCTTCATTATTCAATTTGATGAAATTAAAATCTTTTTAAAATGTTGCTACTGCTGAAGTCAAGCCTGTGTCCATCAATCTGAAGATTAGCCACGTACAAGCAATGCCTAAGAAATCTTGCCAAAGAAATTAAATGACAATCTGAGGAAGCGGTAGGGAAATTTCCTCTTCACCAAATTGTCGGGCATCTCCATGGTTGACAACACCCTCTTTCAAAGCTCTTGTTCTGAATTCTGGTTTTTCCATTTCAAATTCCTCGTAATGGGTGAGTAGTAAAGTTACTTCGAGAGACCTTTTTATGATGGGTCACTAAAGTGGCAAGGAAAGTTTAATGCTAGGAAAACTAGGGAAGACAAGAGAAAGGAAAAGGAAATCACGGATATTTCCATTTCGTTGTTTGGCGTTAACAATATGAATAGGAAAGAAATGGAGATATAATTTTCTTTCGAGCCTACTAATTTTAATTTCCCTTTCCTCTTCGATTCCCTCTTTTAATACTTCCTTTGCCTTACCTTCCCTGTTTCTAAAATCAGAAGCAACTAGACCAGAACAGCTCTTTGGATTCAGCTCGATCTATTGTCAACTAAATTGACTGTCCTCATTTCTCATTCCAACAGGACGGTGCATGTAACGACCCGGTCGGTCGTTCCGAGAGTTTAGCCTTGTTTCCCCTATGTCTGCTTCATTTTTTTTGTGTGGTTCAGCTCTTGTGTGTTTTGTTGGGTTGGTTGGCTCGGGTTTGGAGTGGTCGTGGTGAGAAATGAGACACTTAGTCTCTTAAGTTGGCCTTATAGTTGAAAAAGTCAACTGGGAGTTGACTTATTGGTAAACGATCTCGGAATGTAGATTTTATGACTTGGATAGCTTCGTTAGGTGATTTGGGACTTAGGAGTGTATTCAGAATGTGGTTTTGATGTCCGGTGTAGATGAATTGGCGAAAGTTAGTTTTTGGCGATTTCCGGTCGGCAGTGGAAAATAGGCTATCGGGTCGGAATGGAATTCCGGAAGTTGGAGCAGGTTCGTAATGTCATTTTGGATATGTGTGCAAATTTTCAGGACAATCGGATGTGTTTGGATTGTTTCGGCATCCGTGGTGAAATTCAAAATTTTCAAAGTTCATAGGCTTGAATTTGATATGGTTTTGGTGTTTTTGCGTTATTTTTGGTGCTTCGAAGGCTCGACTAAGCTTGGATGAGGTTATGAGATGTGTTGGTATGTTTGGTTGAGGTCCCGGGGGCCTCGGGGGAGTTTCGGGTGGTTAACGGAGTGATTTTTGGCTTTTAGGAATAGTTGTTCTGGTGTGTATTTGCTGCAGAAGGTTTTACTCTATGCGTTCGCGGAGGTGGTCTCGCGTACGCATAGGGGGGATTGGGTTGCTGAGGGTAATTGTTCTATGCGATCGCGGCTTAGGGGGTGCGAACGCGGAGGGTTGGGCTGGCTGGTCATCGCAAACGCAGGGGATGGAGTGCGTTCGCGTAGAGTAAAAGGCAGCTGAGGACCCCAGGCCCTTTGGCCCACGCGTTTGCGTAGGAGCCCACGCGTTTGCGAAGGCCTGGGGTGTTTGAGCAGTGCGTTCGCGTGGCTGTGTGGTGCGTTCGCGTAGAGGAGAATTAGGGGCCAGTTGGAAATGTTCTATGCGAACGCGGTCATAGTGATGCGCTCGCGATGAGTAAAAGTGATGGGCAGAAAGTTTAAGTTTCAAAAACGAGGGTTTTAGGCCATAACTCAAAAGACAATTAGAAAGCTCGGGAGAAGGAGGATTTGGAGGAGACTTTCAACGGGGTTCTTGAGGTCAAGTGTTCTTCAACCACATTTGGGTTAATTCCATGATTTCGTCTTGATTTTTATCCTTGAATTTGAGAAATTATAGTGGAAATTGGGGGGAAATGGGAGGAAAATTTGGGAATTTCTTTTGATGATTTGAATGGGCAATTGAGGTCGGCTTTTGGTAAATTTGATATGGGTAGACTCGTGAGGGAACGAGGATCCTAGTTTTGTGATTTTTATCGAATTTCGAGACGTGGGCCTGGGGTTGGGTTTGGCCAATTTCAGGAATTGTGCCTTAATTCTGATAGTTTTCGATTGGGTTTCGTCTCCCTAGCATATTTTGATGTTATTAATCTGATTTTGATAGACTCGGAGCATTTGGAAGCCGATTCGAGGGGCAAGAATATCGCGGAGTAGCTTTTCGGGCTGGTTTGAGGTAAGTACTGACTATAAATCTTGTCCTGGGGGTATGAAACCCCGGACTTAGCATCTTCTCACTGTTTTGGAGTGACGCACGCTGGATGACTAGTGTGTAGCGTGCACTGATGGGGGATTTGAACTTGGTTCTTCCCGAGGCAACTATTGAGTTGTGTAATTACTTTTAAACCACATGATAAAGCATATTTTTATACTATTGCTATATTTGGGCTGTAAGCCATGTTTGGGGCCTTGTGCCGACCTGTTTAGACCCCTTGGGGGCTACTTTCTGATTTTCCCTCACTATATTGATTATGTTTTACACTCAGTCATACCATGTTAAACCGTTTTCGAAACTCAGACTTATTTACACTGTTTTGTGATATAAATACTATTTTGGGTCGAGTACCCCGTTTTACTGATAGCCTGAGTGGCTTGTGAGAGGTTTCTGACTGAGTGAGGCTGAGAACCTATGTTGTGAGGAGTATATATGGATCGGGCTGCACGCCGCAGCAATGTATATATATATGGATCGGGTTGCACGCCGCAGCGAGATATGTGGATCGGGTTGCACGCCGCAGCAATATTGGGTCGGGCTGCACACCGCAGCAATATAGCGCTTGGGCTGTAGGAGCCCCTCCGGAGTCTGTACACCCCAGTGAGCGCAAGTACCTACTGAGTGTGAGTGTCGAGTGCCGAGTGATGAGTGATTGGGAGGCATGAGTGACAGCGAGGTTGCCCCGAGGGGCTGATACTGAGTGATTGTGAGGTATGCTGAGCGGCTGATTCTGAGTGATGATTTGCCCGAGGGGCGGTTATGATACTTGTTTTTGTCTGAGTAACTATTTATGATTCATTTCATTTTCACACTAAATCTTCTTGGGCATTTTTCTGAAATCATTGGAAGTTACACTTTTTCAAAGGATTTTACTGAAATTGGCTTTTGAAGCGTGTTGATTTTATGTATACACTGTTGGGAATAAAGACCGTACTTGTTGTGAATCGATGATTTGATCCTATGTGTTTCTTACTGCTCAGACCTGATTTATTCTCATTACTACTGAGTTGGCGTACTCACATTACTCCCTGCACCCCTGTGTGCAGATTCAGGTGCTGGTGTCGAGTGCTAGTTTTCTTACTACGTGTGGAGCCGGAGTTGGGACATCGAGGTAGCTGTACAGCGTTCACAGCATCTCCGTTTTCCCCTTCTTGTTTTGTATTTAGTTCCTTGTTCCGAGACTTGATGTATTATAACAGTAGAATTTTTGGTACCATTCTTATATGCGTATGACATGTTGACTCTGGGTCTTGGGGATAGTTGTTAGACTGTTTATCTCGTTTGATTTTGTTTAGAAATTCGAAATTATATAATTGCTTACGAAATGTTGGAAATGATTTGGAAATTTTGAAAATAAAATATAAATATGTGATTGTTGGCTAGCCTAGTCCCACGATAGGTGCCATCACGGCTGCTCTAGGATTTGGGGTCGTGACAGTGCATGAGTAAGAGGATACACTGCCACATTATTTATTTATATTATGGTGGTGTTGGGCAACTTGAGAAAACCTTAACTAATCCACCAGGTAGCCCACTACAACACACAAGGATAAATGTGGGGTATCCCTGTTCACGAAGGCTGGAGCAGCTGGGTAATCTCACACACTCAAATATCTCTCTTGATAGTTTAGTTAGTGGACTATCTTTTTCCGTAGAACACTGAAACTTCACATTTCTTCATGAATGAAAACATGTGTACAGATGACACAATGGCATTAATAAACCAATCCCGGGAGAATGCTCCCAAGAGAGACCTCATGCAGAAGAGAAATAGCAAACTGAGCTAGCCTATGAGCAGCTTAATTCCAAGATCTAGTGGAGTATGCACCTTCTCATTTTTCTCCCAAATATTACAAATTTAACCAGAATAACAACATTCTAGCCTAAAGATAAATTTACCAGAGTTATGTTTCAGACACACAAAAGAATAAATAGGGAAAAAATAGAGTATATGTACCACGACTGTCGAATGTCTCTGGAAGAACAAGGATAGCAGAATACATGTTTCGCATGCTATGAGGAATATGCAATTTCTCAACCAAAATCCAATCCCAGATGGTATGTAGGTCTTCAAGAACCTAAAAGATTCCCCCGACTATTATATCAAAAATAATGAACACTGGAACTCTAGTTAATATGAACAAGTTACATTGATATACCTTTACTGGAAAATCAATAAACAACATTTCCAAAGAAATGTCAATGCTCGATGCAAAACTTGGAATGCACAATCCAAAAACATTAATTTCAAAAGTAAAATTACTAATTTGTGAGTAACAACGGGAAGAAACAGATGTACATCAAATTTTCCGTGCATCGAAAGGAAACTTTGAAACAGGATATTACCTGCTGCGTAGGGTAATGTTGAGATATATTAAGATGACCTCGGCGTATAGGACGGCGTAAGCAATATGGTTCAGTTGGGGATATTAGTAGAGCTTCCTCTCCACATATGTACTCTCTATATTTACGTTCACTGGAATTATATTCAACCTTAATCTTGCTTTCCTTCGGAGTGGGGTTCTCGCTGGTACCACCCTCGTTTGGTTCGGCTTCTACTGCTACAGCTAAACATAATTACTCATTCTTGAAATAAAGTGAAACTAACATAATAAGCAAATTTAGCATGCTCTTGTATCATCTACTATTAAAAATCAAAGAAAAGCTGAATTAATAAGAAAGTATCATCTCTCCGACATGGATGTTCTGATCAATTAGTAGTCTTCTCACGGAGTATAAGCGTTGAATGTTTTAATAACAGAACTGATCAAAGCTAAATATCCAGTAGATATATAACCAAACAAGAGTCCTTAGCATTCAGAACAAAATGTCGAAAAGAAAGACAACATTTTCAAGTCCACAATTTAAGATTAGGTAATCAACTATAGAAAATAACAAATAAATTTTAAAACAGGACTGTCGTACAATACCCTTATAATAATGTTCATCCAAGAAGCTTGACAGAGGAATATCAGATAATAGTTAAATGCAGAAAGATCTGCCACAGATACTAAGGTCTTAGAACAGCCACAGCAGCTTATGCAGTATTATTCAGAAGGCACGACTCGGCTGCTTTAGACATTAACAGCAGTGAATATTGTCATGCCAGCTGAAACATAGGGCTACTTGCCAATCAACTAACTGGCTAGGATATCACTAGCAAGCAAAGAAGAACGAGCAGGCTAGGTATGTAGACCTCAAAGACTAACAAATGCAACACAAAGATTTGTGAATCTGTACATATCATAATTTGTTTATAACAAAACTATACAACACTATAACATTCAGCATCGAGAGCGCATGAGCCAAACCTAAATGAAATTGCCAATATGATAATGTTCCACTCAAGAATGAACAGGTTACAGTTCTCACCCTTTGTTGAAGAATGAGGGACATTTTTTTCTAAAACATCAGTCCAAGTGAACTCTGGCTCTTTCGTGTTATTCTGTGGAGGATATGCATCCACATGTCCCATCTGCAGAGACACGCATAAGATACACACAAAGGACTGTCAATAGATATATTTGGAAAAGCATCACTATAGATACTTTAGTTGCACTAGTTTCGATTCCAAGAAATTGTTCCCGAAAAAATCGAGTTTCCATAGCTCAAACAACTAGCTCTCATCACACATGTACATGAAGATCTCACAGAATCCAAAAGACAAATTTCGTATTATATTTAAAAAGCATAAAGAATTCTCCCAGGTACCTTGCGTGGATAAGAACTGTTAGCTACCTCCTCATCCAAGAATGGAATTCTCAACAGAGAAGCAATCTGTTGATTAAAAGGTTCATCATGCTCACACATATGATTAAACTTCTGTTTTTCAAATTCACAAAAACTAATCAAGTTGAACATTGTTTACTAATAATTCATGTACAAACCATGTCATACGCCCTTTCCCGCTCCATATGCTGTGCAGTTGTAACCTGAGAATTCAGCATCTAAACACCCAAAAAATACTTTCAAAAAAAGTTATCATCAAAACAAAATAAATAATCACATAAAATTACAAACTTGAAATCCAAATAAAAATAAATAAATTAAAATCAAACTCAAGTTAGAGAAAAATCATAAGAAACTGCTAACTTTAGTTAGAACTTTTTAAAAACTCCTCCCTCCGTCCCAATTATGTGGCATTGTATGATTAGGCACGGAGTTTCAAGAGAGAAAAAAAAAGTCATAACAAGTCATAAACATTTGTATGCCCATAAATTATAATGAAAAGTTTAAAGTTAAATTATTTTCAAATATGGACCTGTGTCATTCTTTTACGGATGAACCAAAAAAAGGAAAATATGTCCCATAAAATAGGATAGAGCGAGTATAAAAATTCAAAATTTGGCCTTACTTGATCTTGAACATTTCGTTTCGGTAATTGAGTAGTGCGACGGGAAATGCAATGAGGTATATTGAACGGAGTATCCTGATTAGCCAATCCAATTCTGACATTTGCGGAACCTAAATTTACAGTGCAAATTTTTTTCGACATAATTTACCAACTGATTAAGCAATTAATTAACGCACACACAAAAAAAGGTCAAATTGAGAGAAGTTAGGGTTTTTAAAACCTGGATTGATGACGACGATATTGGAGCCACGCTCGGTAAAGAGGTTCGTAGGGACTACTGTTTTCAAGTAATCCTGCGTACCATGCCATTAACAAAAATTGTTAGATTTTTCTTTTTTTTTGTCTCTCTGTGTGTGTGTGTGTGTGTGTGTAGCAATGGAGAAAGTGAGTACCATGGCGAAAAGAGCTTGAGTTGGTGCCCAGGGAGCAGGAGCTACTGAACTGAAGAAGAAAACGTGATGTTAAGCGGGTTGCTTTATATACTCCTTGGAATTGACTCGAATGAAATACGCCTGACAATAATTTGAGTTGAGAAATGAATAAAAAATTTAATTTAAAGTATAAGTTAGAAAAAATTGTAAAAATTTATGTTTAGATAAGAAGAACCCTTGAAAATTAATTTTGTACAAGTAACGAATTGTGATGGAAGCTTATAACTAATTTAACAGAAAATATTTGAACTTCTGCATTTACATACTAGTTGAGTATTTGTAAACATTAAATTTTAAGCTTGGACATGAATTTGGTTTAAACTTGAAAAATGAATTTTTAAAGTTGTGTTAAAAATAATTTTTGAAACTTGAAGTTGTGTTTGGACATGCATTTTATTGGGGAAAAAAAAAAGTTGAAGCTCTGTGAGTGTAACAAAAAATTTCACTCCAAAGGTTCTCTCTTTGATTTGGTACTCCTTTTTATTTTGTAAAAATAGCACGGGCTAGCCAGTTTTCAGACTGGTCATTCAAAAATAGCCAGCATTTGCAAAGTCATTGAAAAATAGCCACTATTTTGCTAGAGTTAGGGATTTTTTTCATTCCTATACACTATATATATGAAACTTTATTACCAAAAATATTCATATTTACGATATTACTTGTCCTGGACATGTTTTTTCTACAAAATCTATACAAATCATTTAAAACAAAATCCTTTATGCAGTAACATTCTTTTTTTAGGAGCGTGAATTTGGGATAGTAAAGGATTCTATCGAGATTTTTGCAACGCATTAATCGCCATGAATTAAGCCTGCAATTATTCCGTTTTTTCTCACAATTTTGATACTCTATTTTTCACTGTATATTCTGGTTTCACAAGCAAAATCGAATCGATTATCTACAATTGTACTGAATCACGCGCAATAATGTCGAAAATAGCTATTATGCTTCAGCTAAATGGTAATTGGGATAGTTTTGGGAGATACAAAGATTTTCATATCGATGAAATTGTAGTCAGCGAAAATGCAAGTTATATCCAATTGAATTCTACAATCGCAGAGCATCTAATGATTGATACATGAGAAAAAATAATCGAAATCAAATACATTGTCAACGAACATTGTCCTCCAATGGAAATTCGGAACGATATGGGAGTTCGAGTATACATGGAGAAAAAAAAGGAAGACAAAAGCTTAGGAATGTATCTGCTATGTATAACCGTGCGTGATTTTGATTTGGAATGCAGTATCTATAATTCGAACACAATTGCAGGTTTGATCTGTTACTTTCGTGGTGAAATTTGTTTATATGTCATGCGTTTTACAATTTTTCTACAATATTGCTACAAAAAAACTTATAGTTCAATTGTTATGAATATATAAGTATTGAATTTCATTTGTTCTACAATTTTACTACAAAATATCTACTATATATATCATAACTGTATTTAGCTTTAATTGATTACAGGTTCATCTGGAACACTGAAGTTGATTGATATGCCAACATCTCCGGCGATAGTGGAATATGAAAATATCATCATAATAGAAAATACACCAACTGTTATTGAAGTAGGCCAAGTATACAAAGACAAGCAAATAATTGTCAGTGCAATGACGCACTATTTTGTCATGAACAAGTTCCAATTTAGGGTGAAAAGGTATAGTGCTAGAAGGTAGAAACAGTTCAATGGTAAAAAATCATGCCTTTGTTTAATTTGTAGTTTATTTGTATTTTTTTGTTCCTTAGTGTTTGTAATATCTTTGTATACAAATTGTAGATAATTTGTAGTTTTTTTTGTATATAAATTGTTAAATATAAGATTTTCATGCTTAAACGGCCTATTTTTGTTTATCTACATTTTTCATGCCATTGTTTAAATTATTTTTATTTTGTAGCTACTGCCTGGTATGTGTTGGGAAAAATTGTACATGGCACTTCAAGTCCACTAGCATAAATGATTCAGCAATGTTCAAGGTTCGAAAATTCAACAGCTTGCACACATGCTCTTTGTGATGACCCAAAAGGTCATCTCTTGCTTTAGAAGCCAAAAATGTGTTTCGATGTCTTAAAAACCTCCTTCGGCCTTATCTCGATTTGCGTGCGCAGTCTAGGCGCATATCCGGGAAGCTCTTATGTGAAAATTGAGAAAAATACTAATTTTGCCTTTAAAATTTAATTTAAGTTGATTTCGGTCAATATTTTGAGTAAACGGATCCGGACCAGTGATTTGACGGTCCTGAAGGGTTCGTAGGAAAATATGGGACTTGAGTATCCCGAAATTGAATTCTGAGGTCCCTAGCCCGAGAAATGAATTTTTGAAAGAAATTGTTTAACTGAAATTATAATAGTTTTTGGAAATTTAACTGTGTTTGAATTTGATAAGAAATGAAGGTCATATGACGTGATTCAGACCCGTAGTTGTAAAATTTGAAAGTTTGAAAGTTCTTGAGATTTTTCTTTGATTTTGATGCTAAACTCGTAGTTCTAGGTGTTATTTTTGCAATTTGATCGCACAAGCAAGTCCGTATGATATTTCTAGACTTGCGTGCATGTTTGGTTCGGAGCCCGAGGGCTAGGGTGAGTTTCAGATAGGTTTCGGGGTGTTTAGACTTGGAAAAACTCTACTGGTGCACCAGTTGTGGTGTGCCCGCACTTGCGAGCCTAGGGTCGCAGGTGCGAGCTCGTAGGTTCGTGTTTTTAGCCCCAGATGCGGACCAGCCCAACCTTCCCTCTTTCCGTAGATACATACAAATTTCCGCATAAGCGATTCCACATAAGCGGAACTCTTCCCGCAGGTGCAGCCCCCAGTGGGCCTTTTTTTTTATTTTCGCAGAAGCGAAAGATTTTCCACACGTGCGCTTGCGCATATGCGACTCAAGCACCACAGGTGCGAGGGTCGGGCAGTGAGGGTGTTTAAAATAGAACTCCAGCCGTTTTCTTTTTCAAATTTTCACAAAAATAGAAGACTTAGGGCAATTTTCTCAAGAGCTTTCTTCCCAAAATCATAGGTAAGTGTCCATTAACTATTTTCTTTCAACTCTCCATTGTTTTTCACCAATTTACAACTAAAATTCTAGGGTTTTCATGGTAGGAATTGGGGATTTGGGTAGAGTTAGGGCTTTTTGTATAATTGGAATTTAGACCTCGTTTTGGGGTCGGATTTTGAAACTAATTACATATTCGGGCTCATGGGTGAATAGGTAATCGGGTTTTGGTCTGAACCTCGTATTTTGACCAAGCAGGCCCGAGGTCGATTTTTTTGACTTTTTGAGAAAAAGGATAGAAAACCTATAATTAAGCATTGGGGTTGGATCCTTTAGCATTTATTGATGTTGTTAAGTTAATTATGTCTACATACAAGTGAATTTGAGGCTAATTCTAAAGGGAAAGCGGTGTTTGAGGTTTGAGTTTGTCCGTGGAATCCGAGGTAAGTGTTTGGCTTAACCTTAGCTTGAGGGAATATGTGTTGTGTCCTATTTGCTACGTGTTAGTGTTATGTTCAACGTATAGGTGTGGTGACGAGTACCTATACGTTGGTGTCAAGCATGCCCGTGAGTCGTATATTGTGATTGACATGATTTTTCATTAAGCACTACTTAGGTTCAATTTGATAATTATCCATGATGATAGTATTTCATTGGTATTGCCTATTACTGACTACTGAGTATTGGTTTAAGTTGAGATTTATTTCGTGAAGCTATGTAATTAAGCGAGATCGGTTATAGTTGTTTTCCTTGCCGGGATGATTTGGTTTCTATTGTTGACTCCCTTTCCAGGACGTTATGGTTTCTATTATTGTTTATACTGTTGATTTCCTTGTCGGGATGCTATCATTTTGTTTGTTTGGGAGAGAAAGAGTGTAAAGCATGAAGGGTGATGCCGTGCGTGATATTGTGAGTGAGTGTCAATGCACGAAGGGTGGTGTCGTGCCGATATTGTGAGTGTTAATACACAAAGGGTGATGTCGTGCCATATTAATGGAATTAAAAGCATGAAGGGTGATGACGTGCCATGATTATGATAGAGTAAAAGCACGTAGGGTGATGTCGTGCCGTTTTTGTTGATTTTATGGTGAGGACGAGAGTAAAAGCACGAAGGGTGATGTCGTGCGTGATATTGTGAGCGAGTGGCAATGCACGAAGGGTGGTGTCGTGTCGATATTGTGAGTGTTAATGCACAAAGGGTGATGTCGTGCCATATTAATGGAATTAAAAGCATGAAGGGTGATGCCGTGTCATGATTATGAGAGAGTAAAAGCACGAAGGGTGATGCCGTGTCGTTTTTGTTGATGTTATGGTGAGGACGAGAGTAAAAGCACGAAGGGTGACGCCATGCATTTGTCTCTATGTTATTATTTTCGTTGTTTTAAGTTGCTATTTACTTTGTCGTTATTCTCATAACTTGATATTTCCTCCCCCTCAGCATGTTTCCCTTTTTCCGTATTAATCTGTTCAATTCTTGTTATTATTATTGTTTCTCGTATATGATTAAATTGCACAGGTTTATGTGGTTGTTGTGTCCTAGCCTCGTCACTACTTCGACGAGGTTAGGCTCGACACTTACCAGTACATGGGGTTGGTTGTACTGATGCTGCACTCTGCACTTTTTGTGCAGATTCCGGTATTGGACCCTTCAGACCATAGATTAAGGTTGTTGTCTTCAGCCCATTGGAGACCCGAGGTAGTCCTGCAGGCGTCTGCAGGCCTTGGCATCCCTTCTATCCTTCTTCTTTTATTTTCTTATCTATTTCTGAGACAGATGTGTATTTATTTTGTTCAGACCACTATTTTCAGTATTCGTAGACAGTCTGTGAAATTGTGACACTAGTTCTGGGTGTAGTTTTATTATGGATTTCGTATTGGTATTGAATTAAAATGTTTGATTTTGTTCTTTCGCATTTTGATTTCCGCTGATTTTGTTATATCATCTGGTAAACTGTTAAAGATAAGGGAATAAGGTCAAATAATCATTAACATGGGCTTTCCTAGCGAGTTCAACGTTAGGCGCCATCACGGTCCCGATAGTGGGAAATTCGGGTCGTGATAAGTTGGTATCAGAGCACTAGGTTTCTTAGGTCTCATAATTCACGGACAAGCTTTGTAGAGTCTGAGAGGTCACTACGGAGACGTTTGTGTTTATCCTCCAGAGGCTACAGAGTTTAGGAATGACTTCACATCTATTTTTCTTTGTCGTGCGATTTGATTTCTCAATGCTAATTGGACTTCTACTCTGTTCTTTCGCAGATGGCGAGAACACGTGCTTCTTCATCCAATGATCAGCAGCCCGGGTCCCTAGTGGCAGCTCCTACGAGGGGCAGAGGATGAGGCCGTGCTAGAGGACGAGGTCGAGGCCGTGCTAGAGGCCGAGGCAGGGGCAAAGCTCAGCCTAGAGCAGCAGCACCAGCGGCAGAGCCTCAAGTAGAGTTTGCTGATGAGGTTCCGACCCAGACAGCTCTGGCAGGGCCAGCTCAGGTCCCCGAGGGGTTCATCGCTACCCCGGTACTCCATGATGCTCTGGTCCATCTAGTGGGCCTCATGGAGAGTATCGCTCGGGCAAGCTTACTTCCTGCAACACCAGCCGTCTCTCGGGCTGGGGGAGGAGCACAGACTCCCGCTACTCGCACTCCGGAGCAGATGACTTCTCAGTTTCATATTCCAGCAGCTCAGCCAACTGGGGTACTTCAGCTAGGTGTTGTGACTCAGACCGGTGATGGAGCAACTATGTATGTTGATGCTTTGTAGAGGTTGGACAGGTTCACTAAGCTTTTCACTACTACTTATAGCGATACATCTTCAAAGGATCCCCAAGACTATTTGGATAGTTGTCACGAGGTTCTGCGGAACATGGGGATAGTAGAGACCAATGGGGTCTACTTTGCTGTTTTTTGTCTGTCAGGTTCCGCCAAGACTTGGTGGAGAGATTATTGTTTGGCTAAACCAGCTGGACTACTGGCTTTGACTTGGGGCCAGTTCACTCAGTTATTCCTGGAGAATTTCATTCCTATCCCTCAGAGAGAGGATTATCGGAGGCAGTTTGAGCGTCTCCAGCAGGGTTTTATGACTGTCACTCAGTATGAGACCAGATTTATTACCTTGGCCCGTCATGATCTTATGATACTTTCAACCGAGTGAGAGAGGGTGAGGAGATTTATTGAGGGACTAGCTCAGCCGATCAGATTGCAGATGGCTAAGGAGACAGGGAGTGAGATTTTGTTCCAGGATGCAGCCAATGTGGCCAGACGAGTTGAGATGGTTCTATTATAGGGGAGTGGTCAATGGTCTGACAAGAGGCACCGTCATTTTGGCAGGTCCAGTGGTGCCTCATCTGGAGGCAGGGACTCTTTTGGTAGGGGCCATCCTCCCATGCCGTTTCATTCAACACTCCAGGCTTCTCATAGTGCTTCAGGTGGCCGTGGTTCTCATATGCAGTATTCTGATCAGTTGCCCTACAATGCACCACCAGCTCCTATCAGTGCACCACCGCTCCAGAGTTTTCAGGGTGGTTACTCAGGCCGTCAAGGTCAGTTCCAGGGTCAGAAGTCCCAAAAGTTGAGGGCTTGTTATACTTGTGGCGATTCGAGACACATTGCTAGATTATGTCCTCAAGCCTCGAGCAGTTCTCTGTACCGGGGTTCTCGTGCCATGGTTCCAGCACCGGGTATTCCACCGCCCCCTCAGTCAACTAGAGGTGGGAGTCGAGGTGTTAGAGGTAGAGGCCAGGCCGCTAGAGGTAGAGGTCAGCCAGCAGGAGGCCGGCCAAGGATGTAGTTCAGAGTGGTGGGGCCCATCCCCGATGGTATGCTATTCCAGCCAGACCTGAGGCTGAGGCCTCCGATGCAGTTATCACAGGTATGGTTTCAGTTTGCAGCAGGGATGCTTCAGTTCTATTTGATCCAGGGTCTACATATTCCTATGTGTCATCTTATTTATCCCCTTATTTGGTTATGCCTCGTGATTCTTTAAGTGCTCTTGTATATGTGTCTACACCGGTGGGTGATTCTATTGTGGTAGATCGTGTCTACCATTCGTGTGTAGTGGTTATTGGGGGTCTTAAGACTAGTGTAGATCTCCTACTCCTCGATATGGTAGATTTTGATGTTATTTTGGGGATGAATTGGTTGTCGCCTTATCATGCCATATTGGATTGTCATGCCAAGATCGTGACCTTAACATTGTCGGGGTTGCCTCGACTGGAGTGGACAGGGGCTCCTAGTCATTCTTCCAGCAGGGTTATCTCTTATATGAAGGCTCGGCGTATGGTCGAGAAGAGGTGTTTGGCCTATTTGGCTTATGCACGTGATTCTAGTGTTGAGGTTCCTTCTATGGATTTTGTGCCCGTTGTCTGTGAGTTTCCAGAGGTGTTTCCTGCAGACCTGCCGGGTATGCCACCTAACAGGGACATTGACTTTTGCATTGATTTGGCTCCAGGAACACAACCCATTTCTATCCCGCCATATCGTATGGCCCCGCCAGAGTTGAAGGAATTGAAAGAACAGTTGCAGGATTTGCTTGATAAAGGCTTTATTAGGCCTAATGTATCGCCTTGGGGTGCGCCGGTGTTGTTTGTTAAGAATAAAGATGGATCGATGAGGATGTGCATAGATTATTGGCAGTTGAACAAGGTTACCATCAAGAAACAAGTATCCATTGCCGAGGATAGATGATTTGTTTGATCATCTTCAGGGTGCCAAGGTATTTTCGAAGATTGATTTGAGGTTTGGCTACCATCAGTTGAGGATTAGGGCATCTGATGTCCCTAAGACAGCTTTTCGCACTCGGTATGAGCATTATGAGTTCTTAGTGATGTCATTCGGGTTGACAAATGCCCCAACAACTTTCATGGACTTGATGAACCGAGTGTTCAGGACATATTTGGATTCCTTCATGATTGTCTTCATTGACGATATTCTGGTTTATTCCCGCTGCCGGGAGGAGCATGAGCAGCATCTTCGAGTCGTTCTCCAGACTCTGAGGGACAATCAGTTATATGCTAAGTTTTCGAAATATGAGTTTTGGTTGAGTTCAGTTGCATTCTTGGGTCATGTTGTATCAGCAGAGGGTATTCAGGTGGATCCTAAAAAGATTGAGGCAGTCAAGGATTGGCCTAGACCCACATCAGCCATAGAGATCCGGAGTTTCTTAGGTTTGGCGGGCTATTACCGTCAGTTTGTGGAGGGGTTTTCGTTTATTGTAGCCCCGATGACCAGGTTGACCCAGAAGGGTGCCTAGTTCAGGTGGTTAGACGAGTGTGAGGTGAGCTTTCAGAAGCTCAAGACAGCTTTGACTACAGCGCCGGTGTTGGTTTTGCCCACAGGTTCAGGGCCATATAGTGTGTATTGTGATGCATCTCGTATAGGACTTGGTGCGGTGTTGATGCAGAATGGCAAGGTTATTGCATATGCTTTGCGACAGTTGAATATCCACGAGAAGAATTATCCAGTTCATGATTGGGAGCTAGAAACCATTGTTCACGTGCTGAAAATTTGGAGGCATTATCTATATGGTGTGTCTTGTGAGGTGTTCACGGATCACAAGAGTTTGCAATACTTGTTCAAGCAGAAAGAGCTAAATTTGAGGCAGAGGAGATGGTTGGAGCTGTTGAAAGACTATGACATCACCATCTTGTATCATCCGGGGAAGGCCAATGTGGTGGATGATGCTTTGAGTAGGAAGTCAGATAGCCTTGCGTATATTCCGGTTGGGGAGAGATCGTTTGCTTTGGATGTTCAGGCTTTAGCCAATCAGTTCGTGAGGTTGGATGTTTTTGAGCCCAGCCGTGTTCTAGCTTGCACAGTCGCTCGTTCTTCATTATTTGATCGTATCCGAGATCGGCAGTATGATGATCCTCACCTGCTGGTCCTTAGGGACACGGTGCGGCATGGTGGTGCCAAGCAGGTTACGGTTGAGGATGATGGAGTTTTACGGATGCAAGGTCGCATTTGTGTGCCTAATATGGATGGACTTCGTGAGTTGATTCTAGAGGAGGCCCATAGTTCCCAGTGCTCCATTCATCCGGGCGTCGCTAAGATGTATCAGGACTTGCGGAAGCATTATTGGTGGAGGAGGATGAAGAAAGATATTGCAGCATATGTAGCTCGGTGTTTGAATTGTAGGCACATAAAGTATGAGCATCAGAGACCTGGTGGATTGTTTTAGAGGATTGAGATTCCTGAGTGGAAGTGGTAGTGTATCACTCTTTGTTGGACTCCCACAGGCTCAGAGGAGGTTCGATGCAGTATGGGTTATTGTGGATAGGCTAACCAAGTTAGCGCATTTCATTCCTGTGGCAGTTTCCTATTCTTCAGAGCGATTGGCTGAGATCTATATTCGGGATATTGTTCATCTTCATGGTGTGCCCGTGTCTATTATTTCTGACCGAGGTACGCAATTTACCTCGCATATCTAGAGGGGCAGTTCAGCGTGAGTTAGGCATGCAGGTCGAGTTGAGCATATCATTTCATCCTCAGACAGACGGACAATCTGAGCGTACTATTCAGATTTTGGAGGACATGCTTCGCGCCTATGTTATTGACTTTGGAGGTTCTTGGGATCAGTTCTTGCCATTAGCAGAGTTTGCCTATAACAACAACTATCAGTCGACCATTCAGATGGCTCCCTATGAGGCATTATATGGTAGGCGGTGTCGGTCGCTGGTTGGATGGTTTGAGCCGGGGGAGGCTCATTTGTTGGGTACAGACTTAGTGTAGGATGCCTTGGATAAGGTTAAGGTTATTCAGGATAGACTTCGTACAACTCAGTCCAGGCAGAAGAGTTATGTCGATCGCAAGGTTCGTGATGTGGCATTCATGGTTGGAGAACGAGTGTTGCTTCGGGTGTCGCCCATGAAGGGCGTGATGAAATTTGGGAAGAAGGGCAAGCTAAGTCCTAGGTTCATAGGTCCTTTTGAAATCCTGATAGGGTGGGAGAGGTGGCTTACAGACTTGCGCTGCCACCGAGTTTATCAGCTGTGCATCCAGTGTTTCATGTGTCTATGCTTCGGAAGTATCACGACGATCCATCCTATGTGTTAGACGTCAGCACTGTCCAGTTGGACAAAGACTTGACCTATGAGGAGGAGCCGATAGCTATTCTAGACCGACAGGTTCGTTAGTTGAGATCGAAGAGTTATCCTTCAGTTCGTGTTCAGTGGAGAGGTCAGCCTGCCGAGGCAACTACCTGGGAGTCCGATTCCGATATGCGGAGCCGATATCCTCATCTTTTCCCTAACCCATGTACTTTTCTATGTCTGTTCGATGTCGAACGGTTATTTTAGAGGTGGAGAATGTGATGACCCAAAAGGTCATCTCTTGTTTTAGAAGTCAAAACTGTGTTTCGGGGCCTTAAAAACCTCCTCCCGTCTCACTTCGATTTGCGTGCGCAATCCGGGCGCATATCTGGAAAGCTCTTATGTGAAAAATTGAAAAAAAATGCTAATTTTGCCTTTAAATGGACCTGGACCCGTGATTTGACGGTCCTGGAGGGTCCGTAGGAAAATATGGGACTTGGGCGTATGCCCGGAATTGAATTCCGAGATCCCTAGCCCGAGAAATGAATTTTTGAAAGAAATTGTTTAACTAAAATTATAAGAGTTTGTGAAATTTAACTATGTTTGAATTTGATAGTATCATGCCCGTTTTTGGTTCCGGTGCCCGGTACATGTTTAATATGGTATTTGAGTTGTGCCTATAAAATTTTGGTAAGAAACGGAGGTCATATGATGTGATTCGGACCCGTAGTTGTAAAGTTTGAAAGTTCTTGAGATTTTTCTTTGATATTGATGCTAAACTCGTAGTTCTAGGTGTTATTTTTGCAATTTGATCGCACTAGCAAGTCCGTATGATATTTCTAGACTTGCGTGCATGTTTGGTTCGGAGCCTGAGGGCTAGGGTGAGTTGCGGATAGGTTTCGGGGTGTTTAGACTTGGAAAAACTCTACTGGTGCACCAGTTCTGGTGTGCCCGCACTTGCGAGCCTAGGGTCGCAGGTGCGTGTTTTTAGCCCCAGATGCATACCAGCCCAACCTTCCCTCTTTCCGTAGATACATACAAATTTCCGCATAAGCGATTCCACATAAGCGGAACTTTTCCCGCAGGTGCGGCCCCCAGTGGGCCTTTTTAAATTTCCGCAGAAGCGAAAGATTTTCCACACATGCGCTAGCGCATATGCGACTCAAGCACCGCAGGTGCGAGGTTCGGGCAGTGAGGGTGTTTAAAATAGAACTCCAACCATTTTCTTTTTTCAAATTTTCACAAAAATAGAAGACTTAGGGCAATTTTCTCAAGAGCTTTCTTCCCAAAATCATAGGTAAGTGTCCATTAACTATTTTCTTTCAACTCTCCATTGTTTTTCACCAATTTACAACTAAAATTCTAGGGTTTTCATGGTAGGAATTGGGGATTTGGGTAGAGTTAGGGCTTTTTGTATAATTGGAATTTAGACCTCGTTTTGGGGTCGGATTTTGAAACTAATTACATATTCGGGTTCATGGGTGAATAGGTAATCGGGTTTTGGTCTGAACCTTGTATTTTGACCAAGCGGGCCCGGGGTCGATTTTTTTGACTTTTTGAGAAAAAGGATAGAAAACCTATAATTAAGCATTGGGGTTGGATCCTTTAGCATTTATTGATGTTGTTAAGTTAATTATGTCTAGATACAAGTGAATTTGAGGCTAATTCTAAAGGGAAAGCGGTGTTTGAGGTTTGAGTTTGTCCGTGGAATCCGAGGTAAGTGTTTGGCTTAACCTTAGCTTGAGGGAATAGGTGTTGTGTCCTATTTGCTACGTGTTAGTGTTATGTTCAACGTATAGGTGTGGTGACGAGTACCTATACGTTGGTGTCAAGCATGCCCGCGAGTCGTATATTGTGATTGATATGATTTTTCATTAAGCTTAGGTTCAATTTGATAATTATCCATGATGATAGTATTTCATTGGTATTTCCTATTGCTGAGTATTGGTTCAAGTTGAGATTTATTTCGTGAAACTAATTAATTAAACGAGATTGGTTATAGATGTTTCCCTTACCGAGATGATTTGGTTTCTATTGTTGACTCCCTTGCCGGGACGTTATGGTTTCTATTATTGTTTATACTGTTGATTTCCTTGTCGGGATGCTATCATTTTATTTGTTTGGGAGAGAAAGAGTGTAAAGCACGAAGGGTGATGACGTGCGTGATATTGTGAGCGAGTGTCAATGCATGAAGGGTGGTGCCGGGCCGATATTGTGAGTGTTAATGCACGAAGGATGATGTCGTGCCATATTAATGGAATTAAAATCATGAAGGGTGATGTCGTGCCATGATTATGAGAGAGTAAAAGCACGAAGGGTGATATCGTGCCGTTTTTGTTGATTTTATGGTAAGGACGAGAGTAAAAGCACGAAGGGTGACGCCATGCATTTGTCTCTGTGTTATTATTTCCGTTGTTTTAAGTTGATATTTACTTTGTCGTTATTGTCATTACTTTATATTTCCTCCCCTCAGCATGTTCCTTTTTTTCCGTATTAATCTGTTCAATTCTTGTTATTATTATTGTTTCTCGTATATGATTAAATTGCACAGGTATATGTGGTTGTTGTGTCCTAGCATCGTCACTTCTTCGCCGAGGTTAGGCTCGACACTTACCAGCACATGGGGTCGGTTGTACTGATGCTACACTCTGCACTTTTTGTGCAGATCCCGGTACTGGACCCTTCGGACCATAGATCAAGGTTGCTTCCTTCAGTCCAATGGAGACCCGAGGTAGTCCCGCAGGCATCCGCAGGCCTTGGCGTCCCCTTCTATTCTGCTTTTTTCTATTCTTATCCATTTCTGAGACAAATGTGTATTTATTTTTTTCAGACCACTATTTGCAGTATTCGTAGACAGTCCGTAAAATTGTGACACTAGTTGTGGGTGTAGTTTTATTATGGATTTCGTATTGGTATTGAATTAAACTGTTAGATTCTATTCTTTCGCATTTTGATTTCCGCTGATTTTGTTATATCATCTGGTAAACTGTTAAAGATAAGGAAATAAGGTAAAATAATCAGTAACGTTGGCTTGCCTAGGGAGTTCAAGGTTAGGCGCCATCATGGTCCAGACGGTGGAAAATTCGGGTCGTGACACTCTTTGATGGACAATACATACATACATCGCAAACCTACTTCCATGGTAGTGGGTAGCATGGTTATACCAAAATATGCGGATCCTAAGACAATTTACACACCAATAGACATACAAACTGATATGTTGTCTGAACACGGCGTGAACTTTACATACATGCAAGCTTGGAGAGTAAAGAAGGCCTTGAAACTTTTGAGAGGTCATCTTGTTGACTTCTACAGCCGATTGCCTAGTTATTTGTATATTCTGGAGAAGACTTATCCGAGGTCGGTAGTTAAATTGAAGAAGACCGCCGATGACTGTTTCTTGTATGCATTTGTTTGCGATTAATATGTCAATCAATGGTTGGGAATATTGTAGGACAGTAGTAGTAGTTGATGGGACCTTCTTGAAGTCAGCATATATGGGAATAATGCTAACAACAAGCACAATGGATGTAACAGGTATTGCAGATTTATTGTAGATATATTGTTGAAAATTTGTTGTTTGTATGTATTTTTCTTTCTCTACAATTGTATAATGGAAATTGAATTCCTTTTTTCCACATATGATAGGTATCATATTACCACTGCCATATGTTGTTGTTGATTCAGAAAATAACGCATCATGGAAGTGGTTTTTTGAGCAATTCAAACATGCATATGGTGAAAAATCAAATATGTGTGTTGTTTCGGATCAGAATGAGAGTGTCTTGAAGGCAACATCTATTGTTTATATCGGCATGATACATTATTCTAGCATGTGGCATATTTGAAAAAATATAAGTTCAAAGTACAAGAAGGGTCATCTAAAGTTAAGGGAATTGTACTTTGTCACGGCACGATCATACACGCTTGATGAATTTAATGAAAGAATGTCAAAGAATGAAGATATCGACACGCGTGTTAAAGCATGCTTATATGATATTGGTTATCACAGATGGTATCGAGTACATGCTACGGTGAACATAACTTGGACTATGATATCAAATATTGCAGAGTCATTGAATGCGGTAACAAGAGATGCACGAGAGCTACCGATAGTAGAACTATTAGAGTACATAAGGACTCTTCTTGAACGTTGGACTAATGAAAAGTTATTGAAAGCAAAGGGTACATTCACATACCTTGGGAAAAAATACAACAAAGAGTTGGAGGACAATAAAACATTGTCGCAGAAGCTTAGAGTAAGTTGTATCCAATAACATCTGATCAATTGTTACATCAAACTAAAATATTAACAGACATTGTAGATAAGTTGTTGAATAATTGTAGTTATTTTGTATATGTTGCTGATAATTTGTTGTGTGTTTGTAATGTAATTGTAGGTGGGATTCAACAGATCACATCCATACAGTGATAGATGGTGTGAAGCGCTATATTATTTGTCTTGAAAACAAGAGATGTTGTTGTGTACAATTCCAACTTGATGAACTTCCTTGTGCACATGCTTTGGCTGCTTTAAGGCACATGAGTGAGTCTTATGAAAACTATTGTTCTCCTTATTACACGAGGGAGAGCCTCTTGCATACTTCTGAAATACCAGTAGACTCGCTGCCTGATGAAAGCAAATGGAATGTGCCACAACATATAGCTGAAGAAGTTGTAAATCTACCTACCGGGAAGAGACAGTCAGGAAGACCTCAAAAACAAAGATACAAACCAAATGATGAAGTAAATGAAAAGAAAGTGTGATGACCCAAGGGTTCATTCTATGAATTTAGGCTCCGTTCTAGGCTTATTAGCCATAAATAGATTAATTTCAAATACCTCGATTTGCGTGCACAGTCTGGGCGTGAAACCAGAAATTTTTTATGTGAAAATATGAGAAATAGTAATTTCTAGAGTTAAAATTTGATTATAGTTGACTTTGGTCAACATGTTGAGTAAACGGATTCAGATCTGTGTTCTGATGATCCCGGGATGTCCGCAGTAAAATATGGGACTTGGGCGTATGCCCGAAAATGAATTTCGAGGTCCCAAGCCTTAGAAATCAATTTTTGAAAGAAATTGTTTTGCTGAAATATTAATAAAAAAAAGAAAAGAATTAATATTTGAAACCATTGGTATCAGGCCCGTATTTTGGTTCCGGAGCCCGGTACAGATTTGTTATAGTATTTAAATGTTAACTGTGAAATTTGGTGAAAATGGAGTTTATTTGACGTGATTTGGACATCCGGTTGAGAAATAATGAACATTAAGTGTTCTTGATAAAAATGATAAGTTTTGAGGTTTAATTCATAGTTTTACATGTTATTTTCATGAATTGATCGCACGAGCAAGTCCGTATGATATTTTTAGACTTGCGTGCATGTTTGGTTTAGAGCCCCGAGGGCTGGAGTGAGTTTCGGATAGGCCACGTGATGTTTTACACTTGAAAAGTTTGCTGGTCTTTCCATTTTTTGGTGCCCAGGCATTTAACTCTATGCGTTCGCATTGCCTTTGTCGCGAACGCATAGAGTATAATATAATGGCCCTCCTCTTTGTGCTATGCGAACGCATAGAAACCCCGCGAACGCATAGTGTAAAATGGGTCTGGNCCCCCCCCCCCCCCCCCCCTCTTACGCGAACGCGATGGCCAGTTGCCCAGTGGCCTATGCGAACGCGGCAGGCCCTATGTGAATGCATAGAAGGCCTGCCCAGCTATATAAATACATTTTAAAAACGGGCAGAACCTTTCTTCTTCAAAACTTTCGAACCCCACAGCCCTAAGGACGATTTTCTTCATCAAAATTCATCCCCAAGTTGTTGGTAATCAATTCTAAACCTTACTCTTTCAATTACCCAATATTTTTCATCACTTTTAAATCAAAAACTAAGAAATTTCATGGTAAAAATTGAGGGTTTGGGTAGAATTAGGAAATTTTGTAAAAATCGAATCTTTACTTCGAATTGAGATCGGATTTCGAAACTAATTATATATTCGGGTTCGTGGGTGAATGGGTAAACGTAAATTGGTCCGAACCCCGATTTTAGAACAAGCGGGCCTGGGGTCGGGTTTTCACTTTTTTTTGAGAAAACTTAGGAAAAATTATAATTTTCAATAAAGTTAGTTCCTTTAGCATTAATTAATGATATTAAGTTAATTATGATTAGATTCGAGTGTATTGGAGGTGAATTCAAAAGGAAAAGCTATAATTGAGCAGTGAGTTGCGTGCGAAGTTAAGGTAAGTGCTTGGTTTAACCTTGACTTGAGGAAATAGGAATCCCAAAGTTATTTGTTATGTGAAAATGCATGTGTGTGGTGTATAGGTGAGGTGACGAGTATCTATGCACCACCAAATGGTCCACTTATATGATCCCTCCCCGTTTCCAATCTAATTGCTTCATGTTTTTAATTGTTTCACGTTCATTGTTGTCTTTTATAATTACTTGGCTTGTTATATTGTTGTGAGTGTTGTTGCAATTATGTTTGGGGAAAGTATTAGTTGTTTTCCTTGGTTTCATTGTGGTACATAAAGACCGGGTGGATTGACATTGTTTACGAAATATTCATGTTCCTGTTGGTGTCCATGAGAAGCGAACGGACGGGTAATGTTGGTGAATGAGAACAAGCCTAAGGTGAAGTATTGATGTTGCAGACGGTGTGCACCGCAACATTGTTGGAAAGTGTCAGTTGGTGAATTCCACAGGTTGGTTATCCCCTATGAGTAGGTTACCGATTGTGTGATTGGCAAATTTTCTCAAGGGATTCTAGTGACTATTCGGTAGGAGGACGAATATGTGAAGGATGCTAGAGAATCTGAGTATTAATGGGATGCTAGCAGGAGAATCTAGAAGAATTTGACAGATTGGTTGAGCAAGATTTTGTTAACATAGGAGAAAGGATCTCAGCAGTGTCTAGAATGGTGCAAGAAGTAGCTTCGGGCTAAGTGGGGGAGTTCCACCATATGCGGTTGAGTTGTAAGATTGTGTTCTCGTGGGGATGTGGATTGTCAGCGTATTGGCATGTTATTTAGATCGGGTTGCACGCCGCAATAATGTGATGATGAGTACGGTTCCCTATATTTATTTCTCTTATGTTATACTTCCTGTATTATGAGGAAAGTTCATATTAGTTGCGTGAGTTAAGTAGTCTCTTCCTGAGTCAATTCTTTATGTATCATGTTCGAGTTGTGCCATATTGGCACATTGTGATATTGCGTGTGACGGTTGGTCATGTCTGGGGATTTGTGGTTTGAACAGTTCATACTGGGTGAGACGAGGTTATTGCGTCAGGGATCAGTGCGATATGATTAAGTGAATGCATTAAAGGGCAGTTAACCATATTGGTTTGTAGTGAGATGGTGGTCTTAGTCAAGAGGAAGGATTCAATGTTTGGTTAACTCTGCAATTGGTTAGAATTTCTACACATCTCCTCTGTTGGGATGGTATCGTCAGCATTATAGCAGGATGTATGTGTATATCTTATAAAGTGTATTGAGAGCATCGAATTCGTAGAATTTTGGCTATTAAGGTTTAGGAAGCGTCATTGTGATTAAATGATGGATTATGCGGTGTATGGTGCTAATCCGGCAAAGGTACGCAGTTGTGTTTTGGTGCCTCGTGTAGTGGTTGATGCGTTGTTCATATATTAGAAAACAGGCCTGGCAGAGAATTTCCGGTGTTGGAACTGAGTTTGGAACTTGCTGCTTGGATAAAGGAGGATATCTTCAGATTTTATCAAGCTTACGCGTTTTGTCACCGCACGGGCAGGTGCACGAGATGTGAAGAAGTGATTCCAAATAACTCAAAAGCGGTTCTTGGCACGTTCGAGGACGAACGTCTATTTAAGTGGGGGAGAGTGTAACGACCCGACCGGTCGTTTTGCGTTATCGGACCCCGTTTCCCTAAATGAGACTTCCCATAGCGGCTTCTTGTGATTTATGACTTGCGGGGACGGGTGGTTCGGGATTTGGAAGTGTTTAGGGTGATATAGGAACACTTGGTTCCTTAAGGTTGGCCTTTTTGGCCAAGTTTGACTTAGGTCAATATTTTGAGCAAACGACCTCGGAATCAAGTTCTGACAGCTCCAGTAGCTTCGTATGATGATTTCAGACTTGAGCGTATGTTCGGAACTGGTTTCGATGACCCGGGAGCATTTCGGCACCCAATAAAGAAATAAGAATTTCCTTAAGTTTGAAAATTTGTTTGGAACGTGATTTTATATTATTGAGGTCCGAACGAAATTTCGGGACCGAAAATAGTTCCGTTATGTTATTTATAGACTAGTACCATATAAGATGCCACATGGCCATAATAGTAGGGTGTGTGAAAAGTGAGCAATATTTTAAGTAAGTGAAAATAATTCTTAATTATACGGGTAATTGATTAATCGCCGAATAGCGATTTATTACCTAATTAAATTAATTGAAAAACTTAGGATAAAGATGGAAAAAGTGACGTGGCAGCAAGCCACTACTAAAGCCTATGACTCTTAGTCATATTGGCTTAGTGGCTATTTAAAGTATAAGACACTTACATAAGTATAAGACATAGATTTGGTTTCATAAGACATTAAAAAGTTGGTCTCTTCCTAAATTCTTACTTAAGATAGTTTCAAACCACACTACATTTCTAACATTTTTCAATACAACAATCAGATGGGGGGTTGGCACCTTGACAACGAGAATTCTTAGAGAAGTCCCACAAAATTCCTTCAAACAGAACGTTAGAAATTCCTACAAAGTTTTCATCAAAAAATTCTTGCAACCAAACAATTCCAACGGGAATTATTAGCACCTTAGCAACGTAAAATGTTATGATCCTAAGGGAGTACAGCGCAATCTTTTCCAAGAATGTATGTTATACAGATTTTTTTCTACTCCAATTACGAGTCCTCGGGTGTCGAGTTCGGAGTTGCGGACGCANACGTACCAAGTGACGAGAGTCCGTACGTGGCGACTATATTAAATATTGCTATGTCGGGTAGCCTTAGGATTCACAAGTATGCCTTTATGTGTCCTATTTGTACCTTGTATATGTGTTAGGAATTGTATAATTCTGCTGAAAAGATATGGAAACGTAATACATTATGATTTAAATCCCAGTTGACTATCTATGGTATTGGCACAGTCCTGTTGAGTTCACTGTTGAGTTGGTACACATATTTACTTATATATATATATATATATATATATATATATATATATAT
>ML259344.1:8597-35342 GCA_005239495.1 Nicotiana undulata | reverse complement strand
GGGGGGGGGGGGGGTGGGGGGTGGGGGGGGAATAGATGAGTGATTGTTCACTCATACTAGGAGGAAATTTGATTTTGTAGTTAATTACAAATATTAGTTTAATAACATTATTTTTTATAGGAGTAAGTCAAATGTAAATTTCTTGTCTAAAATAACTTTTTATTTAAATTGAAAGTAAATGCAATCCTCGATACGGAAACGAACTCTAGTAGACTGCCATATGCCACAAGTAGTAGTTAGGTCATCTCCAACCTTAACACCAAATTTCACACCAAAATGGTGTAACGTCAAATTTGCTCCAACCATTACACTATATTTTACACCAAAAAAGAATATTCTTTTTCATATTCTTCTCTCTCTTCTATATTATATTATTATCTTCTATTTAAATTTTATTTTTTATTCCTTCAAACAAATTCTTTCTTTTTTCTTTTTTCCATATTCATCACATATAATTCACATTCACCACTTATATAATCATTTATTACAAAATTATTTTAAAGGATAAATCAACTAAAAGTGAAATCATTGATAAAAGATAATTAAATAAATATTACATCATAGTAAATTTAATTTAAGTACCACATAAATATTCAACTTTCGCCTCTATTCTCCCATAAATGCTCGATTAATGTATTACGAAGTGCGAAATGCGCATCTTTATCCTTAATTTTTTTGTGTCTAGCTAAAAATTGTTCAAATCGGTGATCTTCATCTACTGTCATTTCTACCGTATGAGCTGGACAGTCACGTGCATCTTTAATGTAATTTCAATTTTTAATGTATCCTCTTTTGATGTACTTTTAATGTTAATGTATTTTTATTTTATGTATTGTTAATTTTCTTTTTTAAATTTTAGTTTTCACTTTTCAATTTTAGCAACATTAGATATCTTACATTTGCATATTTCATTTTTAAATANTTTTAATGTATCCTCCTTTGATGTACTTTTAATGTTAATGTATTTTTATTTTATGTATTGTTAATTTTCTTTTTTAAATTTTAGTTTTCACTTTTCAATTTTAGCAACATTAGATATCTTACATTTGCATATTTCATTTTTAAATAATGGTCATATTTCTTTTTATACAATTATAATAATAATAAAATTAACTTATAATTTTATATAAATATAATATATACAAAAATTAATATATCAAAAAAATAGAATATAAAATTAAAATTATAAAAATTAATTATATACACAATATATGATAAATTAAAAGTCAAAAAAATATAAAAATGAATAAAATAATATTAAACAAAATTTGATGTTGATGAATAGGTTTGCGCCAAATTCGATGCAACACTATTCACACTCTAAAATGGTGTAAGATTTTGTATTGAGTTGGAACAAAAAAATACTAAATTTTACACCAAATATAAATTTAATACAGAAAATAGTAAAAGGTTGGAGATGGGTTAGGAAGGCAATAAAATTGTCTCACTCAACCAATTCAGGGAAGCCAGAAATTGAGACAATAAAAAAGTCTTCAAAAGTCATATCCTTCCTCAACACGTCACCGTCATTTATTAGTCGGTTCTTTCTTTTCTACATTTAATTAATACTTCCTCGTTTTAATTTTGTTTATGTAAATTTTTTTTTTTTTTAGAAGAACTTTCTAATTTGAAAAGAATTTAACTTAAACTTTCAATTTTATCCTCAAGAAAAAGCTTTTACATCCACTCAAACACTATGTCATATTAGGCACCACAAGTTTCAAAAGAACTTTAGTCAAAAATATTTTAGCTTATTTAAGATCACATATTTTAAAATTTTTTATTTCTTTCTTAAACTCGATATCAAGTCAAATATATTCACATAAATTAGAAGCGAAAAAGTATTTTCTTAATCCATACATAGTATTCACGCTATATACAATAAATTGCTATGACTAAGTGATAAAATTCAAGTAAGAATATGTATTAATTCATTACTAGTCTATCAATATCTATGTATATATTTATATCTATCTATATCTATACTATATTAAAAGCACGGAGCCCCTTAGCGAAATGTCGTTCGCCTTTTTTACCCTTCAAGAATCGGTTTTATATTGGATACAATAGTAAATTAAATTACTTTCCTAATATTTAGGACTTTAAGAAAAGTCAAATTTAATTTACCAAATCGTTCATTATTTGAATTAGCTAAGAAATCCTAAGCCTTTCCTCAATTTTATAACCTTTTCAAAAATTAAGAATAACATTAATATCAATTTATGGTACACATTAGGACTAATAATAGTGATGAAAACTTCCTTCCAAGTTTTCATGTTCACGTTAGTTATTAGTCTATTTCTTCTATTTTTTCCTTAAATATAATTATCATTTAAATTATATTTGAATAAATTTATTGGTGATAAATATTTATACAATTATGAGAAATTAAAATATATCAGCATAAATATACATTTCATGTTAGATATGATGATAAATGCCTGTCATTTTTATATGTTAGATATTACAATTGATTTTTTAAATTTTCAATGAGCTTATATCTTAATTCTATATAGTTTAAGCTCTTAGTAAAAATAAAAAATATAAATAGAGAAAGAATAAGTATGAAATTGTAACTAAAGTCGATAATATTGACCAACACTTCTCCGATTTTTCTTATTCTTAATTATAAATTTATAACCTGTCATAAAATTAAAATCAATTAATTCTATATGATTTAATTATATTAGTAAAAAATAAGAAACAAAAATAGAGAATGACTTTTTGTAAAAAAAAAATATCGTTTGATCCTTTGAGTATATATAATAAATGTCCATAAACCTTTAGTCAAACACAACTTTTATTAAACTTATGTACCAAAATTTAAATACACATTCTAATTAACACTGTAAGTATATATAAATTATTTCAGTATCCACTATTATTATACTGTTTTACTCAATATCAAATTCTAGAATTTCTTTTAAAACAATAATAAACAATTAAGTATACATAATTTAATGATATTTATTTAATTTTTAAAAATCTTATACGGATTGATGGGATACACGCGCATAGCGCATACCTTAAAATGTTCTAATATTCATCTGTTCGGGTAAATAAATTTCATTACCTACTGAAAAATGAATGTTATAAAATTACTTTAATACTATTTCACATTCTTCATCATAAATATTTTAAGGATGTTAGTCTTAAAGGATGGTGCAAAAATTTAAGTCTTATAATATAAATATTTTGCTAATCACTATAATTGTATTGTGCGCGAAAATATATTATTATATTTTGAAAGTTATATCTCATTAATTGAATTTAGAATGGTTATAAATAAACTACTTATAAAAAAATCTACAAATAAACTCTTATTTGATATTAATATGTAAATTATTAAATAAACATTCGTTTGATATAATAATTTTTCTTTTTTTTTAAAATACAGTTAAATACTAAACAAATTGAGAAATGGTGGTCTATGTATGTTCAAACTCATGCAAATTAATTACTTTGTAATATGACATCAATGCATTTTTTAATCTTTGCAATCCTGATTTTTTGTCCAAGTTATTCTTTTGTATATACATTTGGTTTTAATATGTAACGTTGGACAAACTTGAAGAAAGATGGTGTGTTTTATTCAATTAATGCGAACTAATTATTGTATATTGAGCTGTTAGTGCATTAGAAAATAATTTTTTGTAATCTCCTCAATCCTTGTGTTGGGTGTCTTATTTTAAATCTATATACGATTTTAATACGTAAATCTATAAACAAATCTTTGTTTGTTAATCTTTAAAACAATCCATAAATAACCGTATATTATGGCGTTTATTTTATGTATAAAGCAATAAATTTTCCTTATTTTTTCAATCCTTATTTTGAGTTAAATTTATACTCTATATTCATAATTTATTTTTATTCTATATATTATATACTTTTTTGACAGTACAAAATTCACGTGCAACACACGTACACTAACGCTAGTACTATATTAAAAATGGAAAGCTCTTAAGTTAAAAGTTAATATCCTTCTTTACCATTCTTAAAATCTAATCTATATGGCTACACATAACCTCCAAGCCTTGATACCCTTTCATGAGAAAATCATAACCATTCAAATAGTCATCTTCTTTCCGGAGGAGAAGAAAAATTTGACTCTACGTTATATTTTGCCAGTACCATGGACATGTTTGTTGTTAAATTGGACAAATAAAGAATGTGTCTAACCAATATCTCTATTTCTCATGGTCAGCTTTGGTGTTGATGATTCAGTGATTCTAAATCTAACACGTCCACGTCAACATGAGGAATATTGCACATTTAATATGGCTTATATATCCAGTCACTTGAATGGCTAAAATATTAAAATAATCGAGAAAGCGTGGTTGAAGTATGGTAATACAGACAATTCATAGTACATGAAGTAAGGTGTCAATGGGACTAAATTCATATAATCATATAAGCAGAAAGTCGCAACAAAATTAGAAAAAATTTCAGCGGTGAAGCCATGTTGATGTTCCTTTAGACCAAAAAAAAAAAAAAAAAAAGAAAAAGCACTGAGATGATTTAAATTTTGCAAAATTATGGAGAAGACAAATCAAGTGGTTGATTTCTCTTCTTCACCTTTATATCAAGAAGAGCGTGGCAATTAAATCGGGCTCTCCTTCTAAACCTATTCTTTAATTTTCTACTTTTGTGAAGTTTTATTTATATGGATATAGGTAGACGTAGATCATGAATACATGACATATATGCCGTATTGCATAGTCTTCTTTGATAGTGACCGTTTTCCATCTTTTTTAAATGGCTGAATATATACGGAGATACTTAAAGTTGACACGATTTTTCATTTAGACACATAAACTCAAGGGTGATCCTATTGAGCACTTATACTACCCGAAATTTATTCCAATTAAGCACTTCTTGCTGAGTTGGCACATAAAGTGAGTTTCACCCAATATAGGCGCGTGAAGACCCCAAAAAACAAATTTTTTTATCTTCTTCTTCTTCTTCTTCTTTCTCTTCACCACCATTTCCATCATTGCCTCCTCCACTTTCACCGTTGTTGTGCCTCCATTGATTTAGCTCGAAAGTTTGAACCAACAATTGTCCCTATTGATTAAAACTGAAATGAAGAAGAAGAAGCAAACGAAGAAGCAGAGAACTGAGACTAAATGAAAGTCACTTCTTCGAAAGCAACGAACCCATTGCCATTTTTCGCTACACACTTTTTCTCTTTCTCTCACTACAATGCGGTCGGAAAAAACCCCCAGAGCAAATCAGAGGAAGAAGAAGAGAGTAAAACTGAAATAAGTCCGAGTTCTTCATTTCAAATTGAAACACCATTAATGGCGTCTTTAAAAAGCTTGAAGGTTTAAAATGGGTTACTTGATTTGATGAAAGTTTGGGAAATTAATATTGGGGTTGTCTTTGGGTTGTCGTGGGGAATCTTTAGCTGAAGTTATAACAAATTTGGAGGAGTTTCTCTTACAAATTTGGATCAAAATCGTGCTTGGAACAAGAACACACATGAAAATAGTGAAGAACACCAAGACCAATGATTTGAAGAACACCAATGTCTCATTTTTTTTAAATGTGACTTTCCTGATTGGGTGTAAATTAAGTTTTTGTTTTCTTTTTAGAATAATATTTGTATTTTTTTTATTAAATAGATTTAACATAGTTTTTCCTTTTTTTCTTACTCATAATAATATATGTCATTTTTTTATTCGTCATTCGCCATGTCAGCAGCGAGTGCATTGCACAAACTTTGTAAGTTTGGCTGATTGTCAAAGAAGTGCTTAATTGAAATAAGTTTCAGGTAGTACAAGTGCTCAATAGGAACACTCTTAAGTTCAGGTGTCTAAATAAAAAATCATGCCAACTTTAAGTGTCTCCGTATGTATTCAGCTTTTTCAAATTACTAGTTATTCGAAACGTGTGTTGCACGTTGTATCCATGTCAACTATTGTAAATTTACATACAACAAATTTAGGAATAAAGAAACAAGAAAGGAAACACAAAATAGTGAAGGAATTTGATAGAACTATGAAGTGTATCCATTTCTATTTATTTTAAATAATTAATTGTGGTATCACTTTTTATCATGTATTTTGAAATGTGTCAATCACTTTGTTCTTCCATAGTCATGTTACAAAATCCTCTATAATATAACTTGCATTTAGTTAACTAGATTTTCCTACTCAGGCGAGTTTTTTATATTTCTTGTTTTAAATTTAGATTGTATGATCTTAACTTTCTTGATCTCTATCTAATAGAACGCATGTTATATTACATTAGATAATTAAGACCAGAGATTGGTACAAACCTCAATACATCACACTAAAATAGTATAGTGAGATGTGATAGATCAATGCCATAGGCAAAGAGAGAAACCCTGGATCGATTTTAATTCAACTTGTAGCTCTATTTATTGTCTTTTATTATGGGTGAAGTACTAATTCATTGTCGTAGACAAGTAAATAATAACTCGTGTGCTAGTTGGCTGAAATATAAGTTTAAAAATAGAATTAGTATCTCTGATGACTTATGTATACGGTAAATACCGAGCTCATCTATTGTATGACAGATCAGGGATAATGGATTGAATATCAGCCCTGGGTTCCTTCGAACGTAGGCACGAGGTTAGAACATTCGTCTTCAAGATTATCGAGATCGTGACCCCGGAACTGACCCCGGAACTGACCCCGACTCCGAATTAGCTCGAGAAAACATTATCAAACAAAAATAACGGAAGGCCAAAATTTTCGAAACCGGTCGGATATCACGGCGGGAATCTCAGCACGTATCAATAAAATCGATTAATTAGCAAATCATGAGATTTTTTACTTTATATAGAAATGTACCTAAAGTAGGACTCATCTACTATATAAAGTGGGTCCGATTATTTGTAAAGCATATTGTAACACGCATCCCAAATCAATATAATGTTATTTCTAGTTATTATTTCATCACTCTATTCCGGCACCGGTTACAACATTTTTGACTCGAGGGTGATCAACCTTCAAGGACAAGATCGTTCAACTTGTGTGGTTTGCATTTACTTTTTTTATCATTAATTTCAATTTGAATCCGACTTATCATTTTATATCAAATTAGACCACATATCCTTAAAATCGCGTATAAATTCAGTTGTTATCCAATTTGAGGGTAAACAGTTTGGCGCCCCTTGTGGGGCTAAGGATAATAGTGGTTATTTGATACAAATCTCCATAACACACACTGCTTTACTCTTCCTCTTTGAAGTATCTTTGATTTCACGCTAAAATACAAAAATGTCGAACTCTCAATCAGCAACCCTGCATGTTGACAACGAGTCCGGTCACCAAGGTGAAAATAATAATATAGCACCCGGTAACCAGATATTACCTGCCGATCCCACTGGAATTCCGATCGCAGATCCGATTGACGTTAATTCGCATGTGGCTATCGATGCAAACTTGCCTACCGACCCCGAAAATAGCGTTCATGGTAGAGCTCGATCGACAACTCGAAGCACACATAACATTGAAGGAGACGGGATCAGCCTACGAGTGATTTTCGAAATGTTGCAGGCTTAACATGCGGCGATAGCTGATTTACAAAACCAAAGTCGTGCACCAAGCAGAGTTGAGCCCGAACCTCCCCGGGAAGTCAACCGCATGGATGAATAGGTCGAAGAAAGGCCGAACGAACACGAATCAGAGATCCCGAGATCACAAAGATGCTCGAGGAGCTGACAAAACGGATAGAATCAGGGGAGAAGAAGATCAATGATAACGACACAAAGCTAGAAACCTACAATTCCAGGGTAGACCAAATCCCAGGACCACCTCCGATAATGAAGGGCCTGGATTCTAGGAAGTTCATGCAAAAACCTTTTCCTCCGAGCTCGAAGCCTATCCCCAAGAAGTTCTGTATGCCCGAAGCCTAAGTAAAACGAAATGACCGACCCAAATGAACATGTAACCTCTTACACATGTGATATCAAAGGGAATGACCAGGAGGACGATGAGATCGAGTTTGTTCTGTTGAAAAAATTTGGGGATACCCTGTCAAAGGGAGCTATCATATGGTATCACAACTTACCTCCTAATTTTATTGACTCATTTGATATCCGTGCATATTCTTTTGTAAAAGCACACGCAGGTGCCATCAAGGTCCAGACTAGGAAATCAGACCTTTTCAAAGTCAAACAGAAGGATAACGAGATGCTCAAAGAGTTTGTATCCCCGTTTCAGATGGAACAATTGGATCTGCCAATGGTCGTTGATGATTGGGTTGTTCAAGATTTTACTCAAGGGCTTAATATTTGAAGCTCGGTGGCTTCCTAGTAACTGAAGCATAACTTAATAAAATACCCGGCCGTTACATGGGTCGGCATGCATAATCGCTATCAATCAAAAATCAGAGTCGAAGATGATCAATTTGGGGCCCCTTCGAGGTTTGTCTATCCCATCAGAACCCTCGATAGAGTCAAGAGAGATATCGATCGTGCGCCGAGGCCAAACATGGATCGGTATCAACCATATAACGGAGAACAGAGAAATAGCGATTGCGAGCGAAACTCTGTGAGAAACGAAAGGAGAAATGACCGAGGTCAAAGCAGCCGGGGACTTATGACCAAAAATGGCTTCGACAGGCCCATCGGGCCTAAAGACGTACCGAGGCTATCAGAATACAACTTTAATGTCAATATTGACTCCATTGTATCAACTATCAGGCGCATAAAAGATACCAAATGGCCTCGACCTCTACACTCTGATCCACAAAGGGATCATAACCAGATGTTCAAATATCATGGCACTCACGGTCACATAACGGAAGATTGTCGACATATGAGAGAGGAAGTAGCCCGTTTATTCAACAATGGACACCTTAGAGAATTCTTGAGGGACCGAACCAAGAATCATTTTAGGAACAGAGATTCTAACAAACAGGAAGAACAAGAAGAACCTCAACACGTCATCAACATGATAATCAGCGGAGTCAATATCCAACAGGGGCCAATGTTGAAACGCACCAAAGTATCCATCACTAGGGATAAACAAACTTGAGACTACATACCGAAATGAACTTTATCTTTCAACGACGAGGATGTGGAAAGGATTGTGCATCCCCACTATGATGCACTGGTAATATCTGTACTCGTAAATAAAATTCGGGTTAAATGTGTGTTAATTGATCTAGGTAGCTCGGCCAACATCATTCGATCAAGGGTCGTGGAGAAACTCGATCTACAAGACCAAACCGTCCCCGCAGTTCGAGTTCTAAACAGATTCAACATGGCGTGTGAGACCACAAAAGGCAAAATAACGTTACTAGTGAACACCGCCGGGACCATCCAGGAGACTAAATTTTATGTGATCGAAGGGGACATGAGGTACAACGCTCTATTCGGAAGGCTATAGATCCACAACATGAGGCCGGTGCCTTCGACACTACACCAAGCACTAAAATTTCCAATATCTGGCGGAGTTAAAACAGTCTACGGTGAACAACCAGCTGCAAAGGAAATGTTCGTGGTCAAAGAGGTGATACCGCTATCGACAGTTTCAACATCAAAGGGCCCAAACCAGATGGTCAAAAAATGGGGTCAAATAATAATCACGTATACCATCTTCAGCAGACTCGGAAAAACAAAAGGAAGTTGAGGATGATGATTATGGGGTTCCCAGATATTTTATAGCCCCCGATGATTTCGACGCCACTAAATCGACGGTCAAGGAACTGGAACAAGTCATATTACGAGAAATCTTGCATGATAGAACGATATACCTGGGCACGGGGCTAAGCTCCGAGCTCAGGGAAAAACTCATCCAATTTCTTATAAATAACGAAGATTGTTTCACTTGGCCCCACCTCGATATGACAAGTATTCCGCCGGAGATAAACACACACAAGTTGAGCCTAGACTTGAAGTTTCATTTGATTAAACAGAAAAGGAGACCCCAGTCCGAGACCAAGCATGCTTTCATCAAGGATGAGGTATCTATACTTCTTAAAATAGGGTATATTCGGGAGGTCATATACCCGAATTGGTTAGCAAACGTAGTGGTAGTCCCTAAAAAGGGGAATAAACTAAGAATGTGTGTAGACTACAAAGATTTGAATAAGGCATGCCCCAAATGCTCTTTTCCTTTGCCCAACATCGACCGTATGATCGATGTCACAGCCGACCACGAGATCCTTAGTTTCCTCGATGCCTATTCCGGGTGAAACAAAATATGGATGGACCCGGGTGATCAGGAAAAAACTTCCTTCATCACTAAATACAGCACATATAGTTATAACATAATGTCGTTTGTATTAAAAATGCTGGTGCTACTTACCAACGCCTATTAAATCGGATGTTCGAAGAACAAATAGGAAAATCAATGGAAGTTTACATTGACGGCCTATTAGTTAAGTCCCTGCAAGCATAGGAGCATTTAAAACATTTGCAGAAAACCTTCAGCATACTGAAGTACTAGAATATAAAGTTGAACCCAGAAAAATGTGCGTTTGGAGTTCGGTCGGGTAAGTTCCTCGGATTCATGGTATCCAATCAAGGAATTGAGAATTTGAGATCAATCCCCATAATATCAAAGCCATCGACGATATCACGGTCGTGGACAATGTAAAGGCCGTGCAAAGGTTAACCAGGCGAATATCCGCCCTAGGGAGATTTATTTCAAGGTCGTCTGACAAGAACCACCGATTCTTCGTACTATTGAAGAAAAAGAACCTCGTGGACCCCAGAATGCCAAAGAGCTTTGGAGTAACTCAAGAGGTATTTATCGAGCCTTTCCCTACTTCACACATGAAGACAGACGAACAACTGTAATTGTACTTGGCGGTCTCGGAGATAGCGGTAAGTGGAGTCCTAGTTCAGGAAGAGCAAGGTAAGCAATTTCCAATTTACTATGTTAGTATGACCTTAGGTGGGGCCGAAACAAGGTACCCTCGCCTGGAAAAATAAGCGCTCGGTTTGCTAAGCGCCTCTAGGAAGCTAAAAACGTACTTCCAATGTCACCACATATGTGTTGTAACTACTTACCCGTTGAGGAACGTTATGCATAAGCCCGAATTATCGGGTCGATTGCCCAAATGGGCCGTAGACATAAGTGGGTACGATATTGAGTATCGACCTTGGACCGCCACTAAGTCTCAAATTATGTCATACTCTGTGGCCGACTTTACACCGGCCCTAATACCCGAGGTCGAAATAGAGTTATTGGTTAATTCGGGAACATACACGGGAATCTGGAACCTCTTCACGCACGGCGCCTCAAACGCAAAAGGGTCCGTACTTGACATCGTACTAAAGCCACCAACATGTAATATAATTAGACAATCTATTAAGACTGTGAAATTGACAAACAACGATGCCGAATATGAGGCCATGATTGCAGGCCTTGAACTAGCCAAAAGCTTGGGCGCATAGGTGATCGAAGCCAAGTGCGACTCCCTTGTGGTAAACCAAGTCAATGGAACATTCGAGGTCAGATAAGAATGAATGCAAAGATACCTGGAGAAATTACATGTGACATTACATCGGTTCAAAGAATGGACTTTGCAACACGTACCTCAAGATCAAAACAGCTAGGCCGATGCCCTCACTAACTTGGGGTCGTCGGTTGAAGACGACGAGTTCAACTCGGGAGAAGTCTTACAACTTATGAGATCGGTGGTGGAAGAAGTCCACACCGAGATCAACTAGACGATCCTAAGTTGGGACGGAGGAATAAATACGTGGAATATCTCAGGTCCGGTAAACTGCCCTCGAATAAAAAAGAGTCGAGGGTCCTTCGTACAAAGGCGGCCAGATTTAGCATGTCCGAAGACGGAACCTTGTTCAGAAGAACATTTGATGGCCCACTTGCAATATGTCTAGGGCCGGTGGATACTGAGTATGTCTTAAGGGAAATCCATGAAGGTACATGTGGAAATCATTGGGGCGCTGAATCGCTGGTTAAAAAAATAATCAGAATTGGATCGACATGGAAAAAGCCGCAAAGGAGTTCGTTCGAAAATATGATGAATGGCAAAGACAAGCTACGATGATCCATCAACTCAGGGAGCTGCTACATTCGGTTTTATAACCACAGTAGTTCATGAAGTGGGGAATGGACATCATTGGCCCTCTTCCGTGGGCACCTAGTAAGGCTTAATTATATTGTTTATGACTAACTACGTATCTAACTGGGCGGAAGCCTAGGCATACGAGAAGGTCAAGGAGAAGGAGGTCATCGATTTCATTTGGGACCACATCATATGTTGATTCGGAATGTCGGCCGAGATTGTATGCGATAATCAGAATCAATTCATCGGAAGCAAAGTAACCAAGTTCCTTAAAGACCACATATCCTTAAAACCGCGTATAAATTCAATGGTTATCAAATTTTGAGGGTAAACAATTTCTCTACTACATCCGTCTTCTTAGGTAGAGGCACCCTGTCTTTTCAACGAATCTCAACAGGCGTTAAATCGTGCTAACTTATAATTGAGGGTCGGCAACGAACCGGTGACGATGATCATAACAGCATTCGAGGCCTCTCTTGGATCAACCCCGAACTGTGGGGGAATTACCCTTTGATATCGACTTTAGCATGGAAAGAGACTTCAGGATTGAAGGGTCTTGATTGATAGGATTCAATGTAAGGGCCAAACGGTCAAATGAACCGTGCCCACATAGACTGCTCGAACCCTGACACAAAGCATGTACACATACATTACTATTATACACAAGAATAAAGAGAAGTATCTTCCTTACAAACATCTTGTCTTTTATAATATTTTCCTTTACATTTCTTAAGGAATTACCTGCTTCCGATCCCCTAAAGGAAACGAGCCCAAGGGCTGCCTTAACCTAAGTTCGAATAATCACTCTCTCACTTGGGGACTGCGCCCGAAAACAAACTTGGACGGTCCAAGCTATTAGAACTCGGGGGTATAATACCTATTAGGAAACCCCCGAACCTTATAGGCTAAGGCCACCACCACTAGGGGATTTCCATCTTAAGAAAACCCGGATAACTCGGGATAACGATATTAACACGGGAAAACACCCGAACTATAAAGGCTACGGCCATATAAACACAGCTTGGAGCCGTTCGAAGCCCGTAACAAAAATAACAAGGTCTTAAAATCTCTTAACCGGCTCCACAAGCTACCCTCGAAAGACTATGACTTACAAAAGTCTAAGTATTTTGGTGAAATCAGTCACAATGAACCCCATAATGCCTTAAAACAAAATAGTTGAAGGCAAGGTTTCTTTGAGTCTTTAAACAAAAAACAATTGTTTCATGCCAATGCATTTAGATCTTTGCAAATAAAAAACAAGGCAAAGAGAAAATTTGAAAGTTGTTGAAGGGAAAAGGCCTTGTATTCATAATCAGAAATTTCTTTTTACGAGGGCGATTGGCCCCGATACAAAAATTTACAACGGATACGACCTCAAAAAAACAAAAGACAAAAAAATGTTTAAAAAGATCCTAAGTGGCCTAGTCTTTGCCGGGGGCCGCGTCATCTCCTTCGGGGTCTCCGCTACCTTCAGGCTCATCTGAATCTTTAGATCCTTCGGAATCCTCCTCCTCGGGATAAGCCAGCTTCCTGGCCTTGGCTTCAGATACCTTGGCATTCTCGATTTCAGCCAACAGGTCAATATCTCGAGCTCAAACTCCCTCGAGGGCCTCCCTTCGGGATTGCCACTTCATATGCTCTACCAAGTTTCTCCTTGGTTCTGATCCGCCTCGGCATCAGCCTTATGCTGGGCCACCCTCTCTTCAGCCTCGGCCTTAAACACAACAATCTCCGACTTTGCCACCTCAAGTTCCTTGGCCAGATTTTCTTGGACGGAGACCACCGAGCTGAGTTGAGACTGGAGCTCTTCGATCTTTTTGGCTTGTACCAAGGCCTTTTCTTTTATAGCCTGGAGCTGGACCTTAGTCAAATCCAGTTGTTCTCGGGCAGTCTCCTTTTTCGACACCAGGCAGTCCATGTTTTTCTTTCATTCTTTGGCCTCAACTTTCACCATGTCCACATCCGCCTGGAGCTACTCGATCTGGTCAAGTTTTGTTTGAACCTGCAGGTTCGGGTCGTTAGACACTGTGTATGAATCATCGTCACTAACTTCAAATACTCATCTTACCTGCTTGACAAGGTCGGCATGCTCCTTCCGAGCCGCTTCTAGCTCGGCCTGGAGCTTCTAGCTTAGGAGCTTGTAAGAATCTGTCTTCTCAGTAAGCACCCGATTCTTGGCCTCATGTTGGTTTAACTCTTCCCGATATCGGAGAAACGTTTCGTGATGAAGCATCAAGGCCTGCAAACACAAACAAGAATGTTACGGTTGTTTGCAACTTAATCTAAGTACATAATAAAAAGGCAATTAAAGTTACCAGATTCAACGCTTATTGACTTCATCGAAAAGACAGGGGGCCTTCACCTCGTCCATTTTTTCTTGATCCTCTTCGATCAACAGGCATCGAAGATAGCTGGCAACCCCCACGAGGGCGGAGAGAACCATGGCATCCTCCGATATGGATATGATAATTGACCGCTTCCGATCAGGATCTGCACTCGGGGCTGGGAACTGTTCTACTAATATCAGACTCAAAGAAGATCCATTGGCTCCCAAAGACGGCATCTTCTGTGGTACCGATAAGTCACCTAACCCAGTGACATCCTCCGAGGCAGTAGAATCTAAGCCATCGAAGAAATTGTTTAAGGAATCTGTCGCTCCTTGAGGCCTCTCATTTATCATGGAGTCGGTGAATGATGGTGACCCGGAAAGATCTATCACCCCGAGTGCATCCTTCGGGGAATTTCCCTCAGCCCGAGGAGTACCGATCGTGGTCTCCTTGCTGACCTCCCTAGCTCAGGGAAAAATGGCCTCGTCCTTCCCTGGTTCGGAGGCCTCAGCCACTGCCTTCTCATCGGCTACCCTGGTTTGAGGCAGCTCGGTACCACTTCTCAAGCGGGTCATCAGCTGAGAGGCTTCTTATTCTTCTTCTACGAACTTGTCCCTCAGTCGACTGAACGAATCCGATAAGACCTCCTGGGCGCTGGCACTTTCCTTGGATTTGCGCACCAGCCTATTTTTTGGTTATTTTATCCAAGTTCGGAGAAATCAGAGCCTGTTTTCTCTTCTTCTCTTTATCCTGCCTCGGAACAGATGGTTCGGGGAGGATGTCTTCATCACCAGACGGGGGCCTCATTTCGACATCTTTGGGAAGACCTACAAAGGAAGAAAAGTGAGAACGGATGGAGTTAAGAAAACTAAGGGTTCGTTTGGTAGGGTACATAAGAATAATGCTTAATAGGGAGTATTAATAGTGTAAGTATTAGTTATTCTTGCATTAGTTATACCGGCATATTTTTATCCATTGTTTGGTTCGATGTATTAAAGCATTGTACAATTTTCTAAAAGAATTGTTTGTTTACAAAAATGACCTAAAAACCAGTCCATATTTATTTACTAGAAATATAATTTTATTTCTCACTATTTGGATTATTTTAAACTTGCATTAATATATAATAGCATATTTTAATCAAGCATAAATTTTGAAGGACAATTTTGACTTTAACTAAGCTAATGCATGCATTAAAACACATTGCATTCCTAATACCATGGTTTTCTATGCATTAGTTATGCAAAAGATAATACCAAATAGGGTGTATAACTAATGCTTGCATAACTAATGTATAGGTTCAAAAAGTGTACCAAACAATGTATTATTAATACACAAAGCTAATTCATGCATTATTTTATCTAATGCATCCTACCAAACGACCCCTACGCGTTAATGCACTCAGTAGAGAAATCTCACCATGAGCACGGGCCTCCCACCGACCCTTCGAAAGTTTGCGCAACGCGCGCTCGGAATAGGTCTTCTGCGACACGATGCCCTCGATCCACTCCTTGAGTCGAGGAACCGCATCCGGCATCCGAGTAACAGCTGCACCACAAGAAATCCATAAGGAGGAAGGCAAAGGAAAAATGATAAACAAAATCTTAAAGGCAAGGTTATACTTACGTTTCATGTTCCATTTCTCAGGAAATAACATGTCCTCGACCGAAATTAAATCCGAGGTATTCACTTTAACAAATCGGCCCAACCAGCCTCGGTCCTGATCCTCATCGATGCTCGAGAATGGGGACTTACTGGCCCAACAGGCAAGTTTTATTAATCCCCCTCGATAGAGTCGGGGATTGTACAAACACATGAGGTGATCTATGGTAAAGGAACATCCCTCGATCTTGTTTACAAAGAAGCGGAGGAGAATGCCTATCCTCTAGAAGGAGTGGTGAATTTGGCCAAGGGTCACCTCGTACCTCTTACAAAAGACGATGGTGACCGGGTCCAAGGGGCCCAACGTGAAGGGATAAGTGTAAACACTCAGAAAACCCTCCACGTGGGTAGTGATCGCTTCCTCAAGCGTAGGCACCACCACGTGCTTGTCAACCCAGTTGCAATCCTCCTTGACCTTGGACAGGAAGTTGTCGGTGATCAAGCATATATATCTCGAGACTGGCTCGCACCGACCCGGGACCGATGAAGTTTTCTCGACCTTAAAATCGGCACTGGTCGAGCACTCCGCTGGAACGAACACCTTTTAGGGAGGCTCCGGTGTCGTTTCCTCAGTAACAACATATGAAACATTTTCCTCTTCAGCCGCTCGCAAGGCAGAGGGAGTTTCTTTTTGGGGAACATACTTGGAAGTCTTCTCCATTTTTTGATGAAAATAAAGAAGAAGGAGTTAAAGGGATACGCTTGAATAGTTCAGATAAAGAGGGAACCCTTACAAAACTCTCAAGAAATTGGGGTAAGCACTAGACAATGCAAAGGTTCTTTAAGAACAAGAGTAGGAAAAGATTGGATGTACAGTTTGAATGTATGAAGGAGAAAGTATTTATAGTTTACAAATGATGGTTCAAAACTTGTAGTGGCCGATCAGCAACTGACGAACATTTAATGTCATTAAGATGTGACTGACAAGACGTTTCGTTCATTTTGTCGTTTCTGGGGCAAAGTATCGAGACGAGGATCGAGGGCTCATATCGTTTCTCGTCGTTTACTCTCTGAAAAACGAGGGGACTATCTGTATACGGTAGAAAACGAGCTCATCTATTGCATGACAGATCGGGGATGAAAACTAAAGGATTGAAGATCAACTCTGGGTTCCATCGAACCTAGGCACGAGGTTAGAGCATGCGTCTTCATGATTATCGAGTCCTTGACCTCGGAACTGACCCCGAGTCCGAATTAGCTCGAGAAAACATTAGCAAACCAAAATAACGGAAGGCCGAAATATCCGTAAACGGTTGGATATCATGACGGGAGTCTCGACACACATCAATAAAACCTATTAATTAGCAAATCATGAGATTGTTTACCTTATATAGAGTTGTACCTAAAGTAGGACTCATCTACTATATAAAGGGGGTCTGATTATTTGTAAAGCACATTGTAACACGCATCCCAAAACAATATACTTTTATTTCTTGTTATTATTTCATCACTCTGTTCCGGCACCGGTTACAACATTTTTTACTCGAGGGTGATCAACATTCAAGGCCAAGATCGTTCAATTTGTGTGGTTTGCATTTACTTTTTTATCATTAATTTCAATTTGAATTTGATTTCTCATTTTATATCAAAATAGCACATATCCTTAAAACCGCGTATAAATTCAATTGTTATCCAATTTTGAGGGTAAACAACACTTTTGTTTGCAATTTATAGGGAAAATTGTAATGCAAATAACTATATCCACCAAGAGATATGCATGTCATGGGTCCATGTTCGCAGAAAAGAAAAGTGTGAGGTACTCATTGTTTACTAGAAGATAATGACTTAAATTCCTGTCTAAATGAAAGTTCTTTCCAGCAGAAAAAGAATTAAGAAGAAAGCAGTAACAACACTGCATTTTACTTTCTACGCTGTTCATTTTTTAATTTCCATCACTTTTTTGAACTAGGTGAAAATCCAATTGTTGTGTATTCGGATTATGTGTGAATTGTGATCCACACCCGAAAAATAGCCCATAAGGAAATATCAAGTAAGATACACTTTATTACATTTGTACCTTATAAAATTATAATACGTAAAAAAATTACAAGTATCTAATTAAACTTTTATTATTCATCTTCATAGGTGAAAATGATATCCAATAATGTCGACCTAGACAAACAAGTTACCATATGACAATCTACACTGATCAGTTACAAAAATTTGTATTTCAAAACTTTATTTTATTTACGCCAATACTATTTTACAAATATCAATAACAATATCATGTATTCGCTTAATTGCCGTAAAATTCGAGATTACGTAAATTGTTAGACGCAGAATATGTTGAAGAATCAGTAAATATTTACGCTTTTTACTTGTTAATGGTGAACCAATCACATATCCGAGAATGATTCCAAATTATGGTAATCCCTCCTCCACTTTCCGTTCCCCTTCTCCGATATTTAGTGGTGCCGTAGAGATCAGCGAAGTTCACTTTCTTAAGTCAAATGTCAACTGACAATTACTCATCTCATAATTCAAAGATCCACTGAATTCATTGGCTGCCATTCCTTGGACATAAAAAAGTTGAGACAAACTATATTATAAGTGACTCTTTGTTGTTTCCCTTTCCTCTTAAAGAGAGAGGCGTTTACCTACAAAGTCTACAGTTGCGGACTACTTAAAGTCAATGGACATACTTTGACTCAAGGGTGGTACTCATTATAAATTGCAGAATCAAATGCCACTCAGTCATATCCCACCATCATTTCCTATCACCTAACATTCCCAATTCCCTAATGGAGCTTCAAACTAGTCTTGTTCATTTAAGCTCTCTCTTCTTTCTGTCATTCCATGCTATTCTCTTCATGTTTCTATACTTAACTTTTCCACGGTATGCATCAGCAGGCATACTTGGGAATCAGTCAGACAAACTTGCATTGCTTGAATTTAAGTCCAAAATAATTGAAGATCCTCAAGGACTCATGGATTCATGGAATGCCACTCTCAATGTCTGTAAGTGGCTTGGTGTTACATGTGGCCATAAACATCAAAGGGTCATTTCTTTAAATCTCAATGGCCATAGATTGGCTGGCAGTATATCACCTAGCATTGGCAATCTTTCATTTCTCCGAATTCTTGATATCTCAGACAACTCCTTACATGGTGTAATCCCTCCAGAGATTGGCCAATTGATCAGACTTCAAACCTTAAACTTAAGCTTCAACTTCATCCGAGGTGAAATTCCATTTTCCCTGTCTCGTTGCGTTAACATTGTTAACCTTGTTCTAGACCATAATAGTATTGAAGGACACATTCCTGATGAAGTTGGTTCATTGACAAAGCTAGAAATGTTATACCTCAAGAATAACAATCTCACAGGAAATGTTCCATCTTCTATTGGAAATCTTACATCTCTGAGAGAGCTTTACATTTCCTACAATGACTTCGTAGGTGAATTACCTGATACAATGGCCCATATGAGAAGCTTGACAATTCTTGGTGCATCAGTCAACACTCTGTCTGGAAAGTTTCCCTCTGCACTTTATAACCTTTCATCTCTTATACTCATAAGTTTGTCATTTAACAAGTTTAGAGGTAGTCTTAGACCGGATATTGGCCTTGCCTTCCCAAATCTTCAGAAATTGTATTTGGCCAACAATTACTTCACCGGTTCAATACCGGCTTCATTGTCCAATTGTTCAGATCTTCTGCGGCTTGATATTCCTATGAACAATTTCACGGGAAATATACCGTTGAGTTTTGGCAACCTCAGGAATCTTCTCTGGCTTAATGTTCGCAGTAACCAGCTTGGAAGTGGTGCACCTGATGATCTGAATTTCATTAATGCTTTAACCAGTTGCAGAAAGCTTGAGTTCCTGGACATTGCTGACAACAAATTTGGAGGTATTTTGCCTTACTCTATAACTAATCTCTCGACAACGTTGACAAAGCTACTGATTGGGAACAACAGGATAAGTGGAACCATACCTAGAGAGATCTCCAACCTTGTCAATTTGGATGTGCTTAGCATCAAAGGAACTCTTATCAATGGTAGCATTCCTGATTCTATTGGAATGTTGTCAAACTTGAAAAATCTCCACATGGAATCAAATCAGTTGACAGGAAATATCCCCTCTTCCTTGGGAAACATCACAGGATTGCTGCGCATTTATTTGCAGAACAATAGCTTGGAAGGAACCATACCTTCATGTTTAGGAAATTGTACATCTCTCCAAACCTTAGACATTTCCCAGAATAGACTTGGTGGTAGTATACCAAAACAAGTCGTAGCACTCTCCTCCTTTTCGGTACTCCTTAACATGTCTTATAACTCTCTGAGTGGTCCCTTGCCTGTGGAAATAGGTAATCTGACCAATCTTGCTGCACTTGACATATCAAACAACAAATTGTCTGGTGAAATTCCACACACACTGGAGAGTTGTTCATTCCTTGAAGTACTCTTCATGCAAGGAAACCTCTTTGAAGGAACAATTCCTCCTCTGAATAATTTGAAAAACATTCTGTATCTTGATCTTTCGCGTAATAACTTGGCAGGCAACATTCCCAAGAGTATTGCCCAGCATTTCTCTTTACAGAATCTCAATTTGTCATTTAACCACCTTGATGGAGAGGTGCCGGTTCAAGGTGTTTTTGCAGATGCAAGTAGAGTTCAAATGATGGGAAATTTAAATCTTTGTGGGGGAATCAAAGAGCTGCATCTGCATCCATGTCTTAGGCAAGCAAATAAAAGACCAAAGAAGCACATTGCCCTCATTATAGTACTGACTCTTGGTGCTATTGCTGCATGCTTAACTTTATTGCTGCTACTTTTATTTTGCTGCAAGCAAAAAGTGAAGCAGAGGCCTAGAGCAACATCTTCTGTTGGGGAAGGATACACAAGAGTTTCCTATGAGGATCTCTTAAATGCAACTGCTGGGTTCTCTTCAAATAACTTGATAGGATCAGGAAGTTTTGGCTCTGTATACAAAGGAAGTCTTTCTCAAGAAGGAACAATTATTGCAGTAAAGGTAGTCAAACTTGACAAAAGGGGTGCTTCGAAAAGCTTTTTAGCTGAATGTGAAGCCTTGAGGAACATAAGGCACAGGAACCTGGTGAGGATCTTAACTGTTTGCTCAAGTGTTAATTTTGATGGAAATGAATTCAAAGCTCTGGTTTATCCATTTATGGAAAATGGGAGCCTAGATGAGTGGTTACACCGGAAGGAGGGAGAGATGCTGCAGAAGAGATTAAGTATCTTACACAGATTAAACATCACAATAGATGTGGCTTCAGCATTGCAGTATCTTCACAGTCAATGTCATACACCTATTGTTCACAGTGATCTAAAGCCAAGCAATGTTCTTCTGGACAGTGATCTGACTGCTCTTGTGAGCGATTTTGGTTTGGCAAGATTCCTGTCTAACTCGGGTCAAGATACTGATGTAAATCAGTTCAGCTCTGTTGGAATTAAAGGCACAGTAGGTTATGCTGCTCCAGGTTAGTACTATATCGGAGATCTTGCTCTATGTATTATCTGAACCCCTTTTATCTCCATAACATAATAAAAATTTACTTCTGCTATTTTATACTTTCTTAAGAGACACCGGATGCTCCTTGTACTAAGTCCCGGGCATCTGGTTATCTTTGCAGATCTCTACTTCCTGTTTTTGCGCTATTGTTACTGACAACGTCTCTTCTCTTAACATTATTTGTGACAAGCCGTAGATTTTTTAGGACTGGAATACAAGCCTCAGCTTTTGGAGTATTTGACATAACTAATAATTCCCTTATCAGAAAATTGATACGACAGATCTGTGTTGCTGAAGAATTGTCTTGACAAAGGATCTCTAATATAGCTATGAAACACCTTTTCTAATACATCAAAATTTGCAGAATATGGCATGGGTAGTGAAGTATCAAGTCAAGGAGATGTCTATAGCTTTGGGGTTCTTTTATTGGAGATTTTCACGGGGAGAAGACCAACCAGTGAACTATTTGAGGAGAATGAAAATCTTCACAGCTTTGTTAAGCATGCATTGCCTGGTCAAGTGATGGATGTTGTGGATCAAACTGCTTTATATGACAAAGAACCAGGTGATCTTATGGATATACTCAGCTGCAGAAGTGACTTCACAAGTGAAATTGTTGAATGCTTGGTTTCTATTCTTACTACTGGAGTTGCTTGTTCAGAGGAAGCTCCACTAGCCAGAATGAACATGGGGCGGGTTCTTTTGGATCTCATTTCAATCAGAGACAAATTAAGCAAAATTTTAGTTCATTCAAAGAAAGTGAACATCTCAAGAAAAGGTGAATAGTAATGTACTTAACAGTTTGTAACTGGACTTATTTCGCTTACTACCCGCCTCCAACCTCCTCTTCCATGGGAAAAGAGATCCGTCCAGGACAAAGTGCAATTTGACCTATGCAACTTTACCTTCTTTGGCACTTCTCTTTTCTTGTTTCACTTTTGCGTCGACATGAATGTTATGCTCAGGCAACTTAATAATCATCAGATGTTTGAAGGTTTGAGGTAGACTTAGCATATGAAATAACCTTGATTGCTATTTATTACAGCTTCTATATTGGTGTCTCTAGTCTGCATCATGCTTTATCTACATGTTAATTACAATGCATCCCCAATCATCTAAACGCCCTACCTGAGCTATTAGCCTCATAGGGAGGCAATATATAAAAAAAAATGAACATCACCTCACTCTACAGTTCACTATATAGTCAATTCTAACACTCACCAGTAGTCCTTACATGAGCAATTCCCCTCTTTAAAATGATGGAATCGGTAGCGATCCCTCAATAGTATTTCTCGATCATAAAGCTTGGAGAGAAGCTTGGCAACAGCATGGCAGTCCCCACAAACACGTAGATTCTTCACGATACGAATTGGTTGAGATGGAGCCGCACTGATAAGTCCAAATGCCATAGCAAGCTTCTCGCTATGAAGATTTAGGGCTTGCTCCTGCATATCTTCTTCTTCAATAAGTTGCAGTACTTGAGACTTGTTGGAAACGTAACCTACAGACTTAAGTCTAGCTGCAATCTCATCTAATTTTGCATAGATTTTCTGCGACAGAGGGTGCGTATTATCTCCCACCAGAAACTCGTGAACAATACCATTGATCTCAATTGAGCTACAACCTGGTTCTTTCTTCAATCCACATTCTCTCATAAGCTTCCTTAACAAAGAAACCTCGTCCCATTTCGCTGATTTTGCATAAATATTGGATAGAAGTACGTAGGCACCATGATTTTCAGGTTCTAACTCAACTAATTGGTTACAAGCCTGTTCAGCTAGTTCAAGATTGCCGTGTAATCTACATGCCCCAAGCAGAGCACCCCAAACTGATGGACCAGGGGTTACTGGCATATTCTTTATCAGCTCCACAGCTTCTTCCAATTCACCTGCACGGCCAAGTATATCAACTAGGCAAGCGTAATGCTTTACACCAGGCACAATCCCATAAACAGTATCCATTTGGTTAAAAATTGCTCGCCCTTCCTCCACCAACCCTGAATGGCTGGAAGCACATAATACATTTGTGAGTGTGACAGAATTAGGCTTGACCTTATTTTCATGCATTTTCAAGAACAAACTTATTGCATCCTTGCCACGCCCATGCATTGCCAAGCCAGCAATCATAGCACTCCACACAAACACATCTCTCACGTTGACTGAATGGAACACCTCAAGTGCTTTCTCCACGTCCCCACACTTGGAGTACATGTCGATCAGTGCAGTAGTGAGGTGACAACTTAATTTTATTCCTTGCTTCTTTATATACACATGGATCCATCCACCTAAATCAATTGCCCCCAACTGAGCACACGCAGATAGGGTACACACAAGCGTTACCTCATCAGGTTTTGTCTTCTTGATGAGCTGCAGCTCGTTGAAAACAGCCAAAGCCTCCTTTGGTTTACCACTTTGCTCATAAGCTGAGATAAGAGCATTCCAAGCAGCAATATCTTGGCTAGGCATGGTATTTAAAACACTTCTTGCTGCATCAAAATTTCCCGCCCTTGCATACCCAACAAGCATTGTTGTCCAAGAAACAATATCCTTCCCCCCCATCTTGTCAAACAATCTCTCAGCATCCTCAATGCTCCCACATTTCATATACATATCAAGAATCGCATTATCTAAAATAAAGCTCTCCCTAATTCCGTTCCTCTCAATAAATGCGTGCACCCATCTACCAAACTCCAAATCCAACTTATTACCACACGCAGATAAAAGTGCCATCATTGTCACATCATTAGGTTTCACATTCTCATCTTCCATCCTATGAAACAACTTCAACCCCTCATTGGCATAACCCTTTTCAACAAAACTCAATATCATTGTATTCCAAGAAACAACATCCCTTGTCTGCATATTCTCAAAAACAAAGTAAGCCGCGTCCAAACATCCACAATCAGCATAAAAATGAATCAATGAATTAAGCACAAATAGATCAAGACCAAACCCCCCCTTAACTACCATTCCATGAAGTCCTGTCCCGAATCGAAAAGCTTTCATCTTGGCAGATGCTTTGATCACAAATGGGTAAGTAAATTTACTGGGAAAGTCACGACCCTCACAAAGCATATTAACAAATATTAAGAGACTTTGAATGGGGTCCTGGCTAGAAGAATAGGCACGAATAAGCGCATTCCAAGAGAAGAGATTTGGTTGAGGAATTTGATCAAACACTTTCTGGGCATAATCGAGACTACAGAAATGCGACAGCGCAGCGGCTTCGATTAACTTGCTAGCTGAAAATGGGTCGAAGAAGAGCTCAATTCGGAGCATGCGGGCATGAATTTGTTTGAGCTGCTTGATGCTGTGACATTTATCAATGAGTAAGACCAGTGGGTGATTTGCGAAGTAACGGTCGTTGGTGACAGTTATGGAATTTGGGTTCGGTTTTGGAAAGCGTTGGTGACGTGGAAGGGGAAGGACTTGGGTGTATGGAGTCGCCATAACTTCTTCGTCACTTCTTTTGGCAAATTTTTTACGTATCTACTTTGTTACTTGTTAATCATATCATATCTATCATATCATATTATAGTAAAGGTAGAAAGACAAAGTTAAAAGTTGATTTATAAATATATCCATTAAAAACTAAGTAATAATTTTGCCCATGAGTAAGCAACTGTCTTCTATTAAATTAAAATAAATAAAAAAAGTTAGTTATATTGTTTCACATTCCAACTTTTATGTTTGATCCTATGTGCTTCTATCGGTTACAGTACTAACTTTTATGCATGGTCTTTACTCATATTTTAGTACACTATAAAAGCAAACACTAAAAGTGTCAAATTACTTCATCATTTTTTTCATTTTCTCATATTTGTTAGTAACTCCCTTCTCCGGGTTTTTTTCTTTTTTCTGTCAACTCCAATTACAGCGCCCATGTAAAGAAATCTCAGTGAACTTATGATGGGCTGCTTTATTGCTCTCCAATTATATATATATATATATATATATATATATATATATATGTGTGTAGAGACTATAATTTATATGCTTGCGATTTTAAATCTGATCCAGTTATTCTTGATTATCATATATAATATTTTTTTGAGGGAAGCCTTGGCGTAATTGGTAAAGTTGCTATCATGTAATCAGGAGGTCACGGGTTCGAGCCATCGAGCCGTGAAAACAGCATTTCTGCAAAAATGCTGGGTAAGGCTACGTACAACATGGGCGGTATTTTGGGGCCTAAAGCCAAACTTTAATTAGGGGCCTTAATGTTTTTAATTTTGTTTGTTATTGGAAGTCAATTTTTCTAGCTTTTTTAGATGCAAATTTACTAATAATTTTCTTATAATCAATTTCTCCTAATAAGTATTTTTCAATTGATAATATAGCTAACTCGTTTAATCTCTCTTGAGACATTGTTGATCTTAGGTAAGATTTTATCAATTTTAATTTTGAAAAACTTCTTTCCGATGAAGCAACGGTAACAGAAATTATTAACATTATTCTATAAGCAATATAGGCATTTGGAAAAGAATCAAGTCTCTTTATTTGATTGAGTATATCGATTAAACTATTATCTTCTACTTGTACTATTTCCCTTAATACTTTCAACTCAGAAAATAAATCTAAACCATTAATATCGGATTGATTATTGTGCTTTAAGAAAAAGTCAAGATTAAGGCAATGTGTTTTTAAATTTCCATCATCTAGTGATCTTAGTTTTTTACCACTAAATAGAAAATCAAAAATATTTTCATACGCTTCAAATTGTTCAAATCTATTTTGAAGTGAAAAAATAGCCTTGTCTACTATGTATAAAAAGTAATCAAATCTAAAGGGCTCTTCGAGAGACTTTGAGATTTCATTATCAACATTCTCATCAAATTGTTTCTTCCTAGATATCACACGTTTCGTACGGGTTCGATATTCATTTCAAATGCAATTTTCTTGGCAGAAATCATAGCAGTTGCAAATCCTTCTTCTCTATATTTGTTTTAAAAAAATCAAACCTTTTAATTGATCTATGGCAACGTCAATGTGCATGTCTTTTGACTGCATACTTTTGCTAACTGACAACAAATAATATATCATACCAAATAGTCATTCCCAATAAAAATTCAAAATTTTTGAGTTCATATGTTACTAAGCAATCAGCTTCACTTTTAGTTTTTGGATCATCACTAATTTCTACTAATTTCAATAAAGCATCTCTTATTTGTGGAGTTTGAAATCTTATTGCTTTAATGCTTTCAATACGACTTTCCCAACGAGTTTGTGACAATGATTTAAGAGTTAGACTCGGTACACTATCCT
>MDKH01080820.1:0-10848 GCA_005239495.1 Nicotiana undulata | reverse complement strand
CAGTGTTCAACAAGCAATCGATATTTCACGATCAAGGGTGTAATACTCTTTGTAGTAGCGGTCGATAATATGTTAGTGCTTAGCAAATCTGCTGATTATTTTTTTCCTTATTGTGCATGCAGAGTGAGGAAAATCTTGTCAGATGAGAGTGATGCCTCAATGTCCCGTGAGAAAATTGTTAAAGTCTTGGAAGAGTTGCAGGCACAGGCTGAAGTTGGTTTGTGCTTTGTAGGTGTCAAGCACTGATCACATCTTTATTTCACATTATATTCTACAAATTATAGTAAGCACCTTTATAACCCGGTTTACCAGGGTAGGAATTAGACTAGGAAGTTGTGAAATGAAGCAACTTCCTATGATGTTAATGGTAGTTGTAAACTTGTATATCAAAGGTGTCTTATTGCTTTTCATTGGGCTATGGGGCGGTTAATGAGGAGCTGAACCACATATTAGACTTGTATGGCCAACTTATTATAATGTTCTTGGCTATTTGTAGGTATATGTAATATTAAAACCTGAGTTGATTTCACTGACATTCACAAACTTGAAGAGCTAAGTAGTGCTCCACTAAGAAGTTGATAACTATTCGTTGAGTTGAATTTGAGGACTTGGACCAAAATTAAAATCATGTATCCTACCTTAAAGTTTATTCCAATAGTTGAATTTCAATTTCTTAAGCCAAAGCTGTAGATGCCATTGAGTAAGCATCGTAAAAAATTCAAATCACCCACTTCCTAAGTCATTCTTGTAAATCACCCGGGTTTGTGGCTGTAAGCTTTGGTTACTGATTCTTCCATTTCTTCAATTATAGTGCGTCAAGATCAGTTTGTACAAACTTTGGACTAATTCATCGCACATACCTTAGACTTCAGTTAGCCTCTTCATACATCACAATTTCACTAATTAAACAGGTGAAGTGACTGCAGTATTTGAGCCATTGGGTCTAATATGGCGTGAAACCACCAGTAACTAAGGCAAACAACATAGTATAGTAAAAGCACCTATTTCTGCGGTACAAGAAAGAAGGGTATTGAGGAAACCACAAACTTTCCTCTAATTTCTTGGTTGTATGCAGGAACTAGATGTAAGACTAAGTATAAAATTGCTCTTGTCCTAGCTCAGAATACTCATAGACTCACTTTAGAGATGCTCATAAAGAAATGGTGAAAGGGTAGAAAATCACTGCAGCTATCAAACTAATCAAAATCGTGGGCAGAAGAACAGAATGAAGGGTTTGAAAATCTAGCTGAAGCTGAAACTGACAAAGGAAAGATAAAAAAAACAAGAGTTTTTTCCTAACTTCTCATCAACCTACATTAGCACATATTGTTAATGTTCATCATCAAAGTATATAATGTCACGCATTCTGATCATAAACACTGAATATTAGATGTCACTACAAGTTGTCTGTTTATATGAGAAAAGCATACTTTGTAACTATTTCCAAGCGGAAGCAACAATCAAGCTCTTGTCTTCCCACCCAAAATGGAGTGCACCTGCCTCCTCCTTTGCTTTGTACCTTTCACTATATTGCTTGATAAGATTCTGGATCGACTCATAGACATTTCGACTAATTGGGGATGCAGTGAACCCAGCCATCATCATCCTAGCTCTCCATTTCCCTGCAACTTCATAACGCTCTATTCTCTCCTCTCCCTCACAGGCAACAATGTTTATAATATCACGCGCAAGACATTGCCGTTCTACATTAACCCTCTCTTGGCTATCCCTTGAAAGAGTTGCATCGAGAGACTCGAATACAGCAGAATAGTAGTTGTACACTTCTGCAACCCTTTGTAGAAATGGGGTGGTGTTAGTGTTCATGTCTTGTTCAACAACTGTTACCAGCTTCGGATTTAAGCTCTTCACCATCCGCAGAAGTTGGTCTCTCTGGTTGACCGTTGATACGCTTTCATCAGGCATGTGGTGAAGCTGGAACGCAAAGTTCACGACAAGAGCTTCGCCAGGACGACAGTTTAACATTGCCGGGGTGACTAATGCAGTGTTTGAAGCTACCGCTTGGAATTCAAAAGGGATCTTAAGATCTTTTGCCAGCTCCTCAAGCCTCAGTCCTATGACATAAAGGCCTCCAATAGCACGTTGAACAGATTCAGGATCGTCTACTCCGGTTAACCTCAAATGGGGCGGCTTACCAGGCATACTTGCCAACGTCTGCAATAAAGTGTAATATTGACTTCCTTGGTTAATGTCAAAATCTATGATGTGAACTCTTTTCTCATCTTTAAAAGACTCTAAGATTGCACCATTTGCCGCCATAAAACCAAACCTGAAGTACGGACAAACTTCAAAGAGGACCTGCATAGCAGAGAGTCTCTCAGAAAAGACCGCTTCTTTACATTTTAGAGCTTTATAAAGACCTTTGCCGGATGTACCCATTCGGGCTGCAAGAGCTTCAACCATGTAAGCTGCAGTCCTTTCAAGAGGTTCACCCTGGATAGAGACCATTTGCCTCAGCTCATTAATCATCGACGATGCTTGTTCAATGTTTCCATCTTGAATAGCAGCAGCACAACTAAAAAGCATCTGCTTTGGAGTTTGTGGAGCAGTTACAGCTATTTCTTTGTAGCTACTACTGCTACTGATATTAGAATCTGCGGACGTAGACTCCTTAGGAGAGTCATGAAGCAACACAGTTCCCATTTGGCTAAACCATTCATCATCTATGTCCATACACTGCCCACGAGCAAATACGTCATCCCCATCAACTTCGTTATCGTCAAAAAGTACCCTCTCAAGTTCTTGTAGCTTGAGTGTCACCCTTCCATCATTGTATTGTAATGAATCTGGCCTTTGACTGACAATGTCTTCACAATCATAACTAAGCTGACACGCGTCATAGTCTCTTGATGGCTGGAAAGAAGACGAATGCCTCTGGTGAAATGGATTCCCGGAGACTTCTGAAGGTGATGTGTTTAGAAGTTCTTCTGAAGGTGAAGGTGAGTCGAGCAAATACTTGGGATCATAACTGTCTGTGCTGCTAGACTCGGTTGCATACATAATCCCACGTGCATTTTTGGTGAACATGGATGTTGACAAGCCAGATTTGTCGTCGTGATCATTTGGAAAGTAGAGTTTCCCATTTCCAATTGTTCTTACAGATCTAACTAAAGACATGGTTCACTTCTTATTCTTATTCTCAAATTAAAGTTGCTTGAATTTTTCCCTTACAAAAACAGCTACTCGATTCAATCAGAAACTGGTGCCGGATCCTTGTAACTGAATGTCGTACTTGGGAGATGTTGTCACTGCTGCTGAAACATCAAATAGGCACAATCCAATTAGACAAAAGACAACCAACAGTGTAAAAGAAGACAATATTAAAAGACAACTACGGGACAATTTGAACATAATCACATCATATAGGATCCTTATGCACAGGATATCAAGTGAGGAAACAGAGGATTCGGGTTTAGTCAAACGTATATACTCTCCTCTCCACAACTATTCAGAATTCTTGAGATTTGTAGTTTCAGCAAACCTTATCTATGAGACCAAGGGAATTAAGAAGCTACTCATCAACGATAGAAGTCATCTCTGCAACCGACAGCATCAACTCCCAAAATCACCAAAACTCTTCAAGCTTAAAAGAATTCACCAGAAGTACCACTGTTATCCATAAAAAATTCTCGGACTCTTAATCATCCTAATGGAGTAAAACTATGTGCCAGACACCTGGAAAACCTAGGTCTTACTTTTGTTAAGTCAGAAGTTTTCCTTAATTTACTAGTATGATCTTTCAGCACTTGAAGAACAACACCTGATTTAGTTCACAAAAAAAGAGGAAATCGTAGAAGGATATTCAATATAAAAACCAGTTTTTGCTATTGTCATTCGAGACAAGATATCAACAAGTTGGAAGCAACAAGGCTTTAGCCTCATAGAGACTTAACAAAATACCAAAAAAAAACACAAACACCAACAAGAATAAAGAAAATATTCCAAAACCCTTTGAATTCAAAAGATCTATTCTTCAAGAAGTGTGCAACTCTAACTTCAACAGAGCAATTAAGGTTAGCAGCATGATCCACACACAAATTATTCAGCAGTTTGTATCCAGATAAGGAACTCCATTTAAAAGCAACCAAGCTGAAGAAAATATTCACACCCAGGGCAGTCAGCCAGCCACCAAATTCAGAACCTAAACTAAGCAATAACCAGATAAACAGAGAAAACAAGAACAATATTAAGACAAAGAAACCAAGACAAAATTTACCTGTATAGTAGAACTCAGAAAGGGAAGATCATTAGGTGAGTCAATACACAGTAGAGAGAGAAAAACCAACAACAGCAATCTGCAAATTTCATATGTGAACAGATACAAATGAATTTCAGAATTATCTTTGCAGGAAAGCAAACCCCTTTTGAGCTTTGACCATGGTACAGAATTAAAAAAAAACAAGTAAACAGATAGGACCTTTTTATGGTATATTTCCAATAAAAATTAAATATCTTTAGTAGGTACAAAACCAGATTAAACAATGTCCATGAGATGAAGAAACTTTCAAAAATTCAACCTTTATGAAAAAAAGATCAAAGTTTCAAGACTTTACCAATAAAATTTAAAGAAGATGCCAAGAGAATTGAAAGTAAGGAATTCAAGAAAAAGGAATGAGAACACTTACAGCCTTTGAATTTTATACTAGCAAAGAAGCTTCCTAAAATCCAAAAAATTCAACCCCTTTTACTTTTTCTTGTTCCACTTATTTCTCATGATATACTAAAGTACAGTATTTGTATTTGTATTTGTTTGTCTGCATGTTTATACCAACTTGTCTGACTCTACAACAAGTTTTTGAGAATGATCCATGCCTGTTTTCATTTTGTCCCCACATGAAATATTAACTCAATCTTAGCCGTAGAATCAATATCTGTGGACTATGTTTCATTGTTACATGTGAGATGAGCATGGTTAACACGTGTACGAGATGATGTTTTCATATTTTGGTCTCTTTTTTGCTGTGGTTGGTGACGTTGGAATGCATTATTACTGCTACTATTTTCTTTGTAATTAGTATAGTACTACTTATAACTAAGTGTCCGACTATCATTGGTTTGCCCTCCCTCGGGAGTCAGGGGCTGTGCTTTTTCTCTTTTTATATTACCACTATCTCATCACAATTCAACACTTAATAGACTGTTAAGTACTTTTAGACAGAAATATAATCACATCGAAAAGTTTTAAGTAATAATGTGTTTGTCAAATTTTTTAAAAAGTATTTTTAATTATCAAATTATCAATAAAAACATAAATATATTTACTTAATATTGTAGTGCTTTACTCTTTTTGGAGATGCTTTAAATAAATCAAAAAATCATTCAATAAATATTAAAGTATTCATTCCAAAAGTCACCATATATTAGAAAGTTGTCCTAAATATAAAAAGAAATATATATATATATATATATATATATATATATATTTCTTTTTATATTTAGGACAACTTTCTAATATATGGTGACTTTTGGAATGAATACTTTAATATTTATTGAATGATTTTTTGATTTATTTAAAGCATCTCCAAAAAGAGTAAAGCACTACAATATTAAGTAAATATATTTATGTTTTTATTGATAATTTGATAATTAAAAATACTTTTTAAAAAATTTGACAAACACATTATTACTTAAAACTTTTCGATGTGATTATATTTCTGTCTAAAAGTACTTAACAGTCTATTAAGTGTTGAATTGTGATGAGATAGTGGTAATATAAAAAGAGAAAAAGCACAGCCCCTGACTCCCGAGGGAGGGCAAACCAATGATAGTCGGACACTTAGTTATAAGTAGTACTATACTAATTACAAAGAAAATAGTAGCAGTAATAATGCATTCCAACGTCACCAACCACAGCAAAAAAGAGACCAAAATATGAAAACATCATCTCGTACACGTGTTAACCATGCTCATCTCACATGTAACAATGAAACATAGTCCACAGATATTGATTCTACGGCTAAGATTGAGTTAATATTTCATGTGGGGACAAAATGAAAACAGGCATGGATCATTCTCAAAAACTTGTTGTAGAGTCAGACAAGTTGGTATAAACATGCAGACAAACAAATACAAATACAAATACTGTACTTTAGTATATCATGAGAAATAAGTGGAACAAGAAAAAGTAAAAGGGGTTGAATTTTTTGGATTTTAGGAAGCTTCTTTGCTAGTATAAAATTCAAAGGCTGTAAGTGTTCTCATTCCTTTTTCTTGAATTCCTTACTTTCAATTCTCTTGGCATCTTCTTTAAATTTTATTGGTAAAGTCTTGAAACTTTGATCTTTTTTTCATAAAGGTTGAATTTTTGAAAGTTTCTTCATCTCATGGACATTGTTTAATCTGGTTTTGTACCTACTAAAGATATTTAATTTTTATTGGAAATATACCATAAAAAGGTCCTATCTGTTTACTTGTTTTTTTTTAATTCTGTACCATGGTCAAAGCTCAAAAGGGGTTTGCTTTCCTGCAAAGATAATTCTGAAATTCATTTGTATCTGTTCACATATGAAATTTGCAGATTGCTGTTGTTGGTTTTTCTCTCTCTACTGTGTATTGACTCACCTAATGATCTTCCCTTTCTGAGTTCTACTATACAGGTAAATTTTGTCTTGGTTTCTTTGTCTTAATATTGTTCTTGTTTTCTCTGTTTATCTGGTTATTGCTTAGTTTAGGTTCTGAATTTGGTGGCTGGCTGACTGCCCTGGGTGTGAATATTTTCTTCAGCTTGGTTGCTTTTAAATGGAGTTCCTTATCTGGATACAAACTGCTGAATAATTTGTGTGTGGATCATGCTGCTAACCTTAATTGCTCTGTTGAAGTTAGAGTTGCACACTTCTTGAAGAATAGATCTTTTGAATTCAAAGGGTTTTGGAATATTTTCTTTATTCTTGTTGGTGTTTGTGTTTTTTTTTGGTATTTTGTTAAGTCTCTATGAGGCTAAAGCCTTGTTGCTTCCAACTTGTTGATATCTTGTCTCGAATGACAATAGCAAAAACTGGTTTTTATATTGAATATCCTTCTACGATTTCCTCTTTTTTTGTGAACTAAATCAGGTGTTGTTCTTCAAGTGCTGAAAGATCATACTAGTAAATTAAGGAAAACTTCTGACTTAACAAAAGTAAGACCTAGGTTTTCCAGGTGTCTGGCACATAGTTTTACTCCATTAGGATGATTAAGAGTCCGAGAATTTTTTATGGATAACAGTGGTACTTCTGGTGAATTCTTTTAAGCTTGAAGAGTTTTGGTGATTTTGGGAGTTGATGCTGTCGGTTGCAGAGATGACTTCTATCGTTGATGAGTAGCTTCTTAATTCCCTTGGTCTCATAGATAAGGTTTGCTGAAACTACAAATCTCAAGAATTCTGAATAGTTGTGGAGAGGAGAGTATATACGTTTGACTAAACCCGAATCCTCTGTTTCCTCACTTGATATCCTGTGCATAAGGATCCTATATGATGTGATTATGTTCAAATTGTCCCGTAGTTGTCTTTTAATATTGTCTTCTTTTACACTGTTGGTTGTCTTTTGTCTAATTGGATTGTGCCTATTTGATGTTTCAGCAGCAGTGACAACATCTCCCAAGTACGACATTCAGTTACAAGGATCCGGCACCAGTTTCTGATTGAATCGAGTAGCTGTTTTTGTAAGGGAAAAATTCAAGCAACTTTAATTTGAGAATAAGAATAAGAAGTGAACCATGTCTTTAGTTAGATCTGTAAGAACAATTGGAAATGGGAAACTCTACTTTCCAAATGATCACGACGACAAATCTGGCTTGTCAACATCCATGTTCACCAAAAATGCACGTGGGATTATGTATGCAACCGAGTCTAGCAGCACAGACAGTTATGATCCCAAGTATTTGCTCGACTCACCTTCACCTTCAGAAGAACTTCTAAACACATCACCTTCAGAAGTCTCCGGGAATCCATTTCACCAGAGGCATTCGTCTTCTTTCCAGCCATCAAGAGACTATGACGCGTGTCAGCTTAGTTATGATTGTGAAGACATTGTCAGTCAAAGGCCAGATTCATTACAATACAATGATGGAAGGGTGACACTCAAGCTACAAGAACTTGAGAGGGTACTTTTTGACGATAACGAAGTTGATGGGGATGACGTATTTGCTCGTGGGCAGTGTATGGACATAGATGATGAATGGTTTAGCCAAATGGGAACTGTGTTGCTTCATGACTCTCCTAAGGAGTCTACGTCCGCAGATTCTAATATCAGTAGCAGTAGTAGCTACAAAGAAATAGCTGTAACTGCTCCACAAACTCCAAAGCAGATGCTTTTTAGTTGTGCTGCTGCTATTCAAGATGGAAACATTGAACAAGCATCGTCGATGATTAATGAGCTGAGGCAAATGGTCTCTATCCAGGGTGAACCTCTTGAAAGGACTGCAGCTTACATGGTTGAAGCTCTTGCAGCCCGAATGGGTACATCCGGCAAAGGTCTTTATAAAGCTCTAAAATGTAAAGAAGCGGTCTTTTCTGAGAGACTCTCTGCTATGCAGGTCCTCTTTGAAGTTTGTCCGTACTTCAGGTTTGGTTTTATGGCGGCAAATGGTGCAATCTTAGAGTCTTTTAAAGATGAGAAAAGAGTTCACATCATAGATTTTGACATTAACCAAGGAAGTCAATATTACACTTTATTGCAGACGTTGGCAAGTATGCCTGGTAAGCCGCCCCATTTGAGGTTAACCGGAGTAGACGATCCTGAATCTGTTCAACGTGCTATTGGAGGCCTTTATGTCATAGGACTGAGGCTTGAGGAGCTGGCAAAAGATCTTAAGATCCCTTTTGAATTCCAAGCGGTAGCTTCAAACACTGCATTAGTCACCCCGGCAATGTTAAACTGTCGTCCTGGCGAAGCTCTTGTCGTGAACTTTGCGTTCCAGCTTCACCACATGCCTGATGAAAGCGTATCAACGGTCAACCAGAGAGACCAACTTCTGCGGATGGTGAAGAGCTTAAATCCGAAGCTGGTAACAGTTGTTGAACAAGACATGAACACTAACACCACCCCATTTCTACAAAGGGTTGCAGAAGTGTACAACTACTATTCTGCTGTATTCGAGTCTCTCGATGCAACTCTTTCAAGGGATAGCCAAGAGAGGGTTAATGTAGAACGGCAATGTCTTGCGCGTGATATTATAAACATTGTTGCCTGTGAGGGAGAGGAGAGAATAGAGCGTTATGAAGTTGCAGGGAAATGGAGAGCTAGGATGATGATGGCTGGGTTCACTGCATCCCCAATTAGTCGAAATGTCTATGAGTCGATCCAGAATCTTATCAAGCAATATAGTGAAAGGTACAAAGCAAAGGAGGAGGCAGGTGCACTCCATTTTGGGTGGGAAGACAAGAGCTTGATTGTTGCTTCCGCTTGGAAATAGTTACAAAGTATGCTTTTCTCATATAAACAGACAACTTGTAGTGACATCTAATATTCAGTGTTTATGATCAGAATGCGTGACATTATATACTTTGATGATGAACATTAACAATATGTGCTAATGTAGGTTGATGAGAAGTTAGGAAAAAACTCTTGTTTTTTTTATCTTTCCTTTGTCAGTTTCAGCTTCAGCTAGATTTTCAAACCCTTCATTCTGTTCTTCTGCCCACGATTTTGATTAGTTTGATAGCTGCAGTGATTTTCTACCCTTTCACCATTTCTTTATGAGCATCTCTAAAGTGAGTCTATGAGTATTCTGAGCTAGGACAAGAGCAATTTTATACTTAGTCTTACATCTAGTTCCTGCATACAACCAAGAAATTAGAGGAAAGTTTGTGGTTTCCTCAATACCCTTCTTTCTTGTACCGCAGAAATAGGTGCTTTTACTATACTATGTTGTTTGCCTTAGTTACTGGTGGTTTCACGCCATATTAGACCCAATGGCTCAAATACTGCAGTCACTTCACCTGTTTAATTAGTGAAATTGTGATGTATGAAGAGGCTAACTGAAGTCTAAGGTATGTGCGATGAATTAGTCCAAAGTTTGTACAAACTGATCTTGACGCACTATAATTGAAGAAATGGAAGAATCAGTAACCAAAGCTTACAGCCACAAACCCGGGTGATTTACAAGAATGACTTAGGAAGTGGGTGATTTGAATTTTTTACGATGCTTACTCAATGGCATCTACAGCTTTGGCTTAAGAAATTGAAATTCAACTATTGGAATAAACTTTAAGGTAGGATACATGATTTTAATTTTGGTCCAAGTCCTCAAATTCAACTCAACGAATAGTTATCAACTTCTTAGTGGAGCACTACTTAGCTCTTCAAGTTTGTGAATGTCAGTGAAATCAACTCAGGTTTTAATATTACATATACCTACAAATAGCCAAGAACATTATAATAAGTTGGCCATACAAGTCTAATATGTGGTTCAGCTCCTCATTAACCGCCCCATAGCCCAATGAAAAGCAATAAGACACCTTTGATATACAAGTTTACAACTACCATTAACATCATAGGAAGTTGCTTCATTTCACAACTTCCTAGTCTAATTCCTACCCTGGTAAACCGGGTTATAAAGGTGCTTACTATAATTTGTAGAATATAATGTGAAATAAAGATGTGATCAGTGCTTGACACCTACAAAGCACAAACCAACTTCAGCCTGTGCCTGCAACTCTTCCAAGACTTTAACAATTTTCTCACGGGACATTGAGGCATCACTCTCATCTGACAAGATTTTCCTCACTCTGCATGCACAATAAGGAAAAAAATAATCAGCAGATTTGCTAAGCACTAACATATTATCGACCGCTACTACAAAGAGTATTACACCCTTGATCGTGAAATATCGATTGCTTGTTGAACACTG
>ML259342.1:35585-66233 GCA_005239495.1 Nicotiana undulata | reverse complement strand
ACCCCCCCCCCCCCCCACGTGCCCGGATTCCGAAATTTTTTGAAAAAAGTTGTTACTCAGAACCTCATGAACTCAAATATATGATTTTTACTAACAAACTTCGTGCTTAAATCTCATTTTTATAAAAAAAATCTAGGTTTTCACCTAAACCCATGATTTATGCTAATTTACATGTTATAATCTACCATAAACTATGTATTTAACTCACATTTGGTAGAAATTAGTTACCTCAATTAGTTGATGAAAATCCCTCTCTAACCAGCTCCAAAATCGCGCCCCAAGAATTGTAAGAAATGAGCAAAAATGCCTAAGTCCCGTTTTACAAGACCATACTGCCTCCAGCAATTCCGTACATGCGGTGGCAGGGCCGCACCTGCGTCATTGCTTTTGCGGACAAAAGTCCGCTTCTATGGAAGTGCCCAGGCAGGTTGGTCCCGTTTCTGTGGACAGGGTCCTGCTTCTGCGGAGCGTGGGGCACACCTGCAGATCCTAGGTTGCCCTTCATTGGCCGCTTCTATGAGGCCTTGCTCGCTTCTGCGAGCTCGTACCTGTGGCCCTAACCTTTACACTAGAAGTTTGGTGCTTCAGCTGATGCTCCTCAAGTCAAAACTTGGTCCAAGCCTCGTCCGATTAACACCCGGCGCCCCCGAGGTCTCGTCCGAACATACCAACATGTTTGAATTCATAAAACGGACTCGCTCAAACTCTCGAAATGCACCAAAAAGCTTTAAAACTAAGAATCGCACCTCAAACCAATTGGATCAAAACTATGAACTTCAAGTTCTTCAATTTACTCCCAAAGCGCCAAAACGTACTTAAACTACTCGGGATGACACCAAATTTTGCGTGCAAGTCTTAAATCACCATACAGAATTATTCCCGGTCTTCGAATTTCATTTGGACCTCGATACCACCAAAACCTACTCCAAAGCAAATTTAAAGAACTTAAAAACCCTTCAAAGAGCTAACTTTCACTATTAGGCGCTGAATCGCTCCCAGGTCATCCAAAACATGATCCGAACATATTCCCAAGTTCAAAATCCTTATATGAACCTATTGTAATCGTCAAATACCTATTCCGAGATCGTTTACTCAAAATGTTGACTGAATTCAAACTTAGCCTTTTAAGGCCAACTTAAGGAACCAAGTGTCCCGATTTCAACCCGAACCCTTTAAAATCCCGAACTAACCGTCCCCGCAAGTCATAAAATAGTAAAAGTACATGCGGGGAGTCTTATTTAGGGGAACGAGATTCTAAAATCAAAACAAATTGCCGGGTCGTTACAATGGCCCTTGTTGATCTTTCTTTATTTGTTGTATTTTCCTTGGTTGTTTGTTTCCTTAACGTGTAAATCCTTCTTTCCTTCTGTGTTGTATGAACTGTCTTGATTTTGTGTTGTTAATGTACCATAAATTCCTTATTTGTTTCATTTCCTTCGTCATTATCACTATATCGTTATATCTTTCATCTTGTTTCTTATTATCTGCAGTATAACGTTGACATGACCTCGTCACTACTCTACCGATGTTAGCCTTGGTATTTACTAGGTACCATTGTGGTGTACTCATACTACGCTTCTGCACATATTTTTGTGCAGACCAAGGTACGTCTTACCTGTCCTGGCACTAGTGCACTGAGTTGCATTTGGAGACTTCCAGGTACACCTGTCGTGTTTGCAGGCCCTAGAGTTCCTTTCTATCATGTTCTTCTTTTTTTCATTTCACTTTTATAGACAATGATCCCCCAGATCCCACTGGTAGGATTTTACTGGGTTGTTGTTGTTGTTGTTTTATAGACAATGATGTATAAGATTGTTCAGCTTTGTACTTAGAGCTTGTGACTTATACCGTGTTTTGGGAGATGTACGTATTGAGTTTACAAATTTTATTTATGAAATTGTTGGAGTTTTTAAATTCTAAGCTTTTATTAATGTTTTCATATGTTGTTAGGCTTACCTAGTACTAGACTAGGTGCCGGCACGACATCTCTCCATCTAGATTGCTCATACTACACTTATGCACTTCTTGTGCAGATCCCGATGTTGGTCCTAACAACGTGTAGCAGTGATTTCCTCGGACTCTTCCCCCCAGGAGACTTGGGGTAGTGTTTCCTGTCGTTCGCGGACCCTAAAGTCCCCATCCCATATTTATTGTTGTTTACTTTGTATCAAACTGTTTGTATTTCATTTCACACATCTCTTTATGAATGTAATCTGATGTTAAAAATAAAAGTTAGACATTAAAATGTTTAACAAAATATAGTATAAGTTGTATCCAAAATACAACTTTTTTTCTTGTTTTATTTCTTTTCTATTATTCACGCTATTTAATTCTTCCATGAAATCAAAAATCATTATCCTTCTTTAGATAACCTAGTAAACAATCCCCTTCTTACCAATCTTATGAAAAAATTTAAAAAATTAGTACTCTCTTAATTGATTTCTCTTACCATTTAGATATATATATATATATATATATATATATATATATATATATATATATATATATATATATATATATATATATATATATATATATATATTGTAGTATAATTAGCATTATAAGTATTATTATGTATTATTGCATATGTTACAACTTTAATTTAATTGCAGTTGTGATAATAGGTGAATTAGACTATATTTTTGCGCATAATGAACCGTACTTTATTATGTTTTTAAGGTGAATATTGATAACAAAATGCTCTGATTAGTGTTTCTTGTGCTTTGCAGGATATATGCTATGAGAGGAAATACTTTGGAGCAATTTAGAGTCAATTAAGGGGTTCGAGGCCAATCGAGAAGAAATTGTGAGGAAAGCACAAGAGAAAGGGCTGATATTATTGGAACATGGTCCACCGCGATCGACCGCTGCTGGAGCGCGGTGGAGAATTAACTGAAGCAGGTACGAGTAGCCCACCGCGATCGCGCTGCGTTCCTGCCGCGACCACGGGCGACAGCTAACAAACCTGGAAAATTGAAGGACTTAAGTGCAAAACACGGGAATAAATTTCCAAACCCTATTTAAACATTGTAAATCCACCCAAGAGAGGAAGATTCTTAATTTTAGACTCAAGTAGGAGGAAAGACTCATTGTGAGAAGACAAGAAATCATTAGAGTTTTAGATTTTCTTCTTCTAATCTTTATTTTGGGTTTTTATTGTTCTTGAGCATGAGTAGCTAAATTTTATAATCTAAGATTGTTGGTGGAACCCGTTGGGGATGAAATATTTGTGATATAAATATAGTTTTGTTTGGTTGTTAATCTCTATTTGTTCAACTACGTTCTTGTTGTAGTTGATTGAAGGGCCCTCAATTAGTTGTGCCTATTTATTATGTATCTAATTGAGAGATAGTGTATATTTAGGTAGTTGTTTGAACAACACCACTCCCGGAGTATAGGCGAGAGTCATAACCGAGGGTTTAGAGGTTGGATTAGAGATAACGATACCTCGGGTGCAATCTAAAGTGAACTGTAATGCAAACTAGCTAGCGTAACTTGAGAGAGTGCGTCTAGTAAATTATCATAATTACTTGAGAGAGATTTATGATAACTAGAGTGTTCATGATTGATTGAGACAACTAAATCAAAACTATATAAAGTTCACAAGAAGGAATTTTACCAACGGGGGAAACCATAACCTTAGACCCTTATTCCAATTGTTTACACCTTATTGTTAGTTAATCTTTAGTTTATTATTTCTGTTCAGCTGTAGTAGTATAAACAACACAAAGTGATATTCATAACTTTTGAGAAAGTTGATTATTGAGAATTTAGTACTCTAACAACAACATTTGATACGTTAATTCCCTGTGGGATTCGACTTTGGGCTAAATACTCAGATTATATTTGCAACGCCCACTTAGTCTTTTATTAGACATAGTTGAGCGTGATCAAATTTTGGCGTCGTTGCTAGGGAATTAACGGTATTATCAAGTGTAGTTGAAGAAAAATACGAAAATTCTTAAGTATAGTCAAGTTTCTTTGATTTCACACATATATTGAATTTCTAACGTTTGTTAAACCGGTGGTACATGTGCATGCCTAGAAACTCTTCGAGAACTGGTGACGTATTTGAAGCATTGCCAAATCCTGAAAGAGTTTTCAAGGCCTTGAACAGGGCCAATCGGAGAAGCAAATAACAACCACACATTGAACACATAGAACTAGACATGGCAGAGCTGAACGACAGAAAAAACCTTAATGTTGGGGATGTCAGGGATGGTGTGGGCGACCCTGCTGCAAGGATTGCAGCGCCTCAGGTACCCATTGTGCCTGAGGCGCCATTATACGACTGGGCACAACCCACAGCTGACAACTTGGCAACCGCGATTTTGGTCCCTCAGATTGAAGCAGAGTCTTTCCAAATTACAAACAATATGCTGCACCTGTTGCAGAATAAGGGGCTATTTTCGGGGTCATATGTTGAGGATCCCCAGCAGCATTTAAAGAACTTTCTGTCCATCTGCAAGACCCAGAGGTAGACTAATGTTACCCCGGAGGCATTAAGACTGTTATTGTTTCCGTTCTCGATGACAGGAGTTTCCCAGACTTAGCTCAACTCCCTACCTATCAACTCTATTGCAACATGGTAGGAGTTGGTCAAGAAATTTCTGAATAAATTCCATCCACCAAACAAGACAGCACAGCAGATTGATGAGATCATAAGCTTCAGACAGAAGCCCATGGAGACACTGCAAGAGACATAGGAACAGTTTAAAGGGATGCTGGTTATCTGTCCTCACCATGGTATTCCTGAGCAAATATTGGGAGAGCGATTTTATATGGTCTGGTTGATGGTGTAAAAGCCAATGTCGATGCTTCAGCTGGTGGAGCATTCCTTAGCAAGACATGAAGAGAGTGCCAGCTTTTACTTGATACAATGGCATTGAATTCAGGGTGGACAACCAGGGGTTCTCCAATTACCCCAGTTGTTCACTCAGTGCCATTAGATCTGTCCAACACCATGGTTGAGAACATGGCTACTTTGATGACACAGATGAGTATTCTTACGAAGAAGGTAAAGGAGTCGGGGATAAAGCAGCAGGTTCATATTGTGGATACTACCAATAGGGGCTTATGTACATCTTGCATTAGTCAGCCAATTGGTAATCAGTGAAATGCAGATTGGGATCATCCTCCTTACCCAGAAAACATGAATTATGTGTCAAACTATGGAGGCCAAAGACAAGGGGGACAGAACTGGGGTCAACAATTTCAACCGTATAGACTATCTCATCAGCAACAGAACAATGGAAACATGGGTGCCATGATACCTCATGGTAATGTGGCACCTTATCAAAGGCCACAAGGGTATAACAATCAGAATCAGCAGCAGGTATACCACCCTCCTCAGCAACAACATGGGGGGAGGCAAGAAGATGAGTTTTCCAGGCTTGAAGCAATGATGCAACAGGTGATTGGTCAACTGCCAAAATTAGTGAAAGAGTAGATGCACATGATTTAGCTATTAAAAATATTGAAGTGCAGCTGGACCAAATTTCAATGGCAGTGAACAATGATCCTCTTGGGACTTTACCTGCAGACACTCAGGTGAATCCTAAGGACCAAGGCCCGAAGCAGCTGATGGCAGTGAGTCTCCGCAATGGTAGGGACTTAGACTTGGAACAAGAGTTGGCTCGTGAAAGCAGGCAGGCAGAGACACTAGTACCAGTGCCAATCAAAATTGATGATTCCACAACCTTGACCAAGGTAACAGTGCAAACTGCTGAAGGAGAACCCAATGGGTAGAGTGAGGCTGAAAAGAAAGCAGAGATAACCCTAGAGCCAGTAGTTGAGGTGGTAGTTGAGAAGGAAAAATCCCAAATCACTTGGAAGAAGAGACCTCCAGCACCATTCCCTCAAAGGCTGGCAAAATACCAAAAAGATGAGTAGTACAAAAAGTTATTGGATATGCTGAAGCAGATAAGAGTAAACATTCCTCTGATTGATGCTCTGAAAGAGATGCCTGGGTATGCGAAGATGATGAATGACTTGATGTCCCGAAAGTTTGATTTCCAAGACTTGGCGACTGTGACTCTTACTTAGACTTGCAGTACTGTGGTAACACGACCAATTGCAGAAAAGTTGTCTGATCCAGGGAGTTTTACAATTCCCTGCACCATTGGCAATTTTGCTTTTGCCAAAGCATTGTGTGATTTGGGGGCCAGCCTTAATCTAATGTCCCTGGCCATTTATAAGAGACTGGGTATTGGTAGAGCCAGACCAACTTCCATGTTGTTGCGGCTAGCTGATAGGACGGTGAAGAGACCGTCGGCTATTCTAGATGATGCTTTGTGCAAGTGGGGAAGTTTGCGTTCTCTTCTGATTTTGTGATACTAGACTGTCGAGTGGATGAGGAGATTCCCATAATCTTGGGAAGGCCATTTTTGGCCACAGGCAGAGCCCTCATTGATTGTGAGACTGGGGAGCTCAAAATGAGGCTTAATGATGAAGAAATCACGTTCAATGTGCAGAAATCTATGAGGCGACCGAGTGAGTTCGCCAACTGTTCTCTAATTTATGTTGTGGATGTGATAGTGGAAGAAGATGATGCGTCCTTAACTATTGAGGACCCCCTTGCTGCATGTTTAATGAATTTAGATGTGGTGAATGGGGAGGAATTAGCTGAGTGGGTATTAGCACTTGAAGGTAAAGGGGTATGGCCGAAGGCTCTCGAATTTGAACCATTGCACTTAAAGAAAAGAGAGAGCAAACCAGCCAAGCCATCTGTGGAAGAACCGCCCAAACTGGAGTTGAAACCACTGCCAGCCCATCTCAGGTATGCATTTCTAGGACCTAAATGTACGTTACCTGTTATTATATCATCAAGTTTGTTAGATGTGCAGGCAAAGCAGTTATTACAGGTACTCTTAGAGTGCAAGACTGCCATTGGATGGACCATGGCAGATATCAAAGGGATCAGCCCGGCATATTGCATGCACAAGATTCTCCTGGAAGAGGGACACACACCTTCAAGGGAACACCAAAGGCGCTTGAACCCAAATATGAAGGAAGTGGTGAAGAAAGAAATCATCAAGTGGTTATATGCGGGAATAATTTTTCCCATCTCTGACAGCAGCTAGGTTAGCCCAGTGCAATGTGTCCCAAATAAGGGTGGCATGACGGTGGTAAAGAATGACAAAAATGAGTTGATATCTACAAGAACCGTCACGGGATGGAGAATATGCATGGATTACAGGAAGCTGAATCTTTCCACCCGAAAAGACCACACTTCTCTTCATTGACCAAATGCTTGACAGGCTTGCAGGGAGGTCTCACTATTGTTTCCTGGACGGGTATTCGGGGTACAACCAGATTTCAATTGCCCCGGAAGACACGTAAAAGACCTCCTTCACATGCCCCTACGGGGTGTTTGCCTTCAGGAGGATGCCATTTGGCCTCTGCAATGCACCTGCCACATTCCAACGGTGCATGATGGCCATATTCACACACATGGTGGAATATATCATGGAGGTATTCATGGATGATTTTTCAGTAGTGGGAAATTCATTCGATGAGTGCCTAGAAAATTTAACTCGTGTCCTAAAGAGGTGCACCGAGACGAATCTTGTGCTTAATTGGGAGAAGTGCCATTTCATGGTACAAGAAGGGATCGTCTTGGGGCACTTGGTGTCAAGTAAAGGAATTGAGGTGGACAAAGTTAAAGTCGATGTGATCGAAAAACTTCCACCTCCCACATCAGTCAAAGCTATTCGTAGCTTCCTTGGGCATGCCAGGTTCTACCGGCGATTCATCAAGGACTTCTCCAAGATCGCCAACCCCCTCTGTAAGTTGCTTAAAAAAGATAACCCATTTGTGTTTTCTGATGATTGCAGGGTGGCGTTTGAGGAGCTGAAAAAGCGGCTAGTCACAACACCAATTATCGTTGCCCCCGACTGGGAGCAACCATTTGAACTACTAGTTCAATGACCTTATGAGAAATCAACATAATTTAAAATACAATCAATTAAATACTCAACAAGAAGTATTATCTGTATTATAATTCATATATTATAATCGTGCATTACAATTTTTGCACAATTTGTCTTCAAACCAAACAGACCTAAAAGTTTCTTGCTCCCATTAAGCCTCAGAGATATGTCAATGTAAATTCTAAACATGAAGAGATGTATTTTAACGGGTTGTGAGAAAAGTGTGCTTCGGAGAGTTGTGGTCGGCTGAGTTTAAAGTTACTGAATTAACAATAATGGAGAAGGCTAAATTGTGTGGTGTATATATGGCTTTAATCTAGGTACCTATTGAATATTACTGGAAGCGATACATACCATATTTTAAATTAGTGACACATTGAATTAAAAAAAATAGCGATATATTTGGAAACGGATCAACTTCAGTACCCACACGTTTCAAATATCAAATTTCTATTTGCTTCAAAAATTTGATATAACAGTATAACAAGGTTACTTTTTTGTTAACTAATTATTTGATCAATGCCTGTAATTCATATACAGAACATAATTTTGAATTGGTGTCATTCGCAATCATATCATACTCTCCCCTATTTTTTCCGAACTATTGAAATCAAAAGAAAAAAATTAAACAAATTAAAAGTATGTATTATAGATGAAGAAATTTTTTTATCACATGAGAGGCGAGGATGTTTTCTCCATATTCTTTTTAGATATACCTTTCTAGGTAAAAAGTTAAAATGCGAAAAAAATTCTAACTAATAACATTTCATATTACCCAAAAACAAATAGCTACTCACATTTAAAACAGTCAAAGTCTCTCAAATTACAAGTCACTTATCAAATAAATTTTCGAAATCTCACTTTTATAGAAGTTTTGTCAAATGACAAAAAAATTAATATTCTTTCATGTTTAACTTTTTACTTCACTTATCAGGTAAATTTCATCAAATAAAAATCATCAATGAACTTAGAATTTAGGCGCGCACCTAAAGCATTCCCTAGCCCGATTCAATTCAATTAACCGCGTGGCTGCGTCAATTCACCTTTTGAAACTAGGCTTATAAGGAAACAAGTTCCTCCTTAATGATTACACCTTCATCTTCTATTTCTATCTCATCATAATCTTGTAATCACCAAATCCACTATACTACAAAAACAATAGTAGGAAATACTCCATTAGATAAGGCAAAGAAAAAAAGAAACAGAGAATAAAGCTATAGCGCACGTGAGAATAGGATGTTATGCGCGCGTGGGATCCTCGAATAATGTCGCACATGGTGTGCTTCAAAATTTGCCCAAGCACACACATCGAACTCAACCATTAGAGAGTGTGAGCTTCTGGACTTAACTAAATTTAGCTTCATTACCTTACGGCATTTCTTCCCTATTCTCCGGATCACACCAGGCACTCTCACACACTACGCACTATCTCCATGTTCCATAGCCGGCACAAAATCGAGATCTGAAAGTAGACAATATCAACGGCGACCATTGATTCACTCGCATTATCCATATATGTCTCGGCCGCCCAATCATGAGTTTCAGGAATGGTGGAACAAGCAAAGAGCCAATGACAATGACGACCTCCTCACTTCTTCCTCCCAAAACCCTAGCTTTTTGACAGTTGAGATCCGTAGCCCTACCGTTGATAAGAAGGAACGTACTCGCAGTGCTCGTCAACTCTCCTGGATTTACCTTCTCAAGTTTCAGCAAATTGCTAATTCAATCGCATTCCTCACGAATGGCTTCATTTCAATCGTTCGCACCGCCAATCGCCGAATCGTTACATCCAATTCGGCGCCTCATCAATCGGATTCTAAGCTCTATCGCGTAATTAAGGTGTTTTTAACAGTTTCAGTTATATTGTTAGTCTTTGAGCTCGTTGCTTACTTCAGAGGATGGCATTTCAGTCCTCCCACTGTGGAATCGGCGTCGGCGGAAGTGGTGGACTTAGTGGAGTACGTGTATGCCAATTGGTTAGACATTAGGGCTAACTATTTGGCGCCGCCGTTACAGAGCTTGACCAATATGTGCATTGTTTTGTTCCTGATACAGTCGGTAGATCGAGTGGTGCTTGTACTTGGCTGTTTTTGGATCAAGTTCCGACGGTTGAAACCTTTGGCGGAGATTGAGTACTCTGCTGATGTGGAAAATCTGAATGCAGAGGATTATCCCATGGTGTTGCTTCAGATACCAATGTGCAATGAGAGGGAGGTAAGACCATGTATGTTTTCAAGTTCTCACTGCTAAAGTCTATTGCAATTACTCCCTTCATTTCAATTTAAATATTTTACTTTTCTTTTTAGTTTGTTTAAAAAAGTATGCCTCTTTCTATATGTAGTTAATATTTAATTCTAACATTCTCATTTTACCCTTAGTGACACTGCATATAGAAATGACATGGCACATTTAAGACAACATCAAAGGATACTTTTGATACCTTATACACACCTTTAGGTTAAGATCACAAGATTCAAAAAGTCTGTTTACATTCTTAATTTCATGCCTAGTCGACTAAGGCAAATAAAATGAAACGGAGGTAGTGCATGTTTAGTGAATTTGCTTACTTACTTTGTTTATTCATTTCTAGGCCAAGTGTCGAGCTAGTCTCGCTTGTAGAAGTAGGAATGATTATATGCAATCTTTATTTATTATGCAGTTTCTAGTGATGTTTCGAATGTAAAATCTTTCATGGGTTTAATTTCCTATTTTTGGAGAATAGAGAACTTTTGACTATTAACAATCATGAAAATTTGGATACTTTTGAGATGATGACTTTACTAAGCCAGAGACTTTTTGACAATAGTACTTAGTTGGATTTAGATATACGGTGAATAGCTGATTAAACCGAGTAGTCCTACCTGACCCTGAATGTAGATTTAAGAACGAGTCTGCACACGGGTAAACAATTTCTAAGAATAGTATCTTGGGTCAACCCCCACAATTGTCACCACGCTGTGCTCTTGGCAGAAACTATACACTTATTATCTGCTGAGCTTTGAAAATGTTTTTATTCGTGATGTTAATTTATGAATGTCCTCATGACAAGCCACTTTTACCCTAAATTGGTAAGTTGATTATGTTTGCTGAGTTACTGTTTGACTGAATTGTCAATTCCTTCACTGTGGTACTGTTCAGGTGTACCAACAATCTATTGCAGCAGTATGTGTCCAGGACTGGCCTAAGGAAAGAATGCTCGTACAAATTTTAGATGACTCGGATGACTTGGGTGTTCAGGGACTTATCAAGGCTGAAGTACAAAAGTGGCAACACAAGGGTGTGCACATTGTATATCGTCATCGTCTTATACGCACAGGCTATAAGGCAGGAAATCTCAAATCTGCGATGAGTTGTGACTACGTAAAGGATTATGAATTTGTAGCAATATTTGATGCAGATTTCCAACCAGCACCAGATTTTCTTAAGAAAACTGTTCCCTACTTCAAGGTGATTGCTTTTCCAAAGAATGTTATATGGAATGGAATCTTCTTACAATCGGCCTGTCTCTACTAGTTGGTGTTACCTTGGAGTTTACCATGCTATTTCTTAATGAAAAATGGGATGTGTCACTAACATGAGGAACTCTAGATTTTTCTAGCTAAAAAAAACGAGGAGCTCTAGATTCTTAGAGAAGATTTAGAAGGAATTGGAATTTCATAGAGAGAACTAAGTATTCATATAGTACGCAAGAAAGGAGTTTGTTAATCTTTATATGCAAAAATTACTAGTCTGTCCTTTTCAAAAAATACTAGTCTGTGTTTTTGTACAAATGTTCTCTTGAGTATTATCAAAATATCTCTTCTTAAGTTTCCTTCTAGAAACTACCGATTGTGGAGTTTTCTGATTCATCTTTTTTTCTTTTTTCTTTTTTTTTGGGGCTATACTGAGAACAATTGGTGCTGAAATGTTATTTCCTTCATCTAATGTGCATGATGTATTTTAATGCTGGCTGGAATACTTCATCTTAGTAGATAAAAAATTGGCACGATCTGAGCAAGCTTGATTGTTATCGTCAAATTATTTCTTTTTAGGAACTTGCTACGAGTAATTTGCTAAATGCTTATGCTTTATTAAGTGCATTCAAGATTTCAAGTTATTTTTATCCTGAGAGAAAAATCACGCTTGTATAAAAATTATTTTCTATCTCTTGGGTACTACTTACTAGTGTTATATCGAGCTTCCCTCTTTTTAATTGCAGTATGCTGTATGCTTCATTAATTGACTGCCATAGTCCAGTTTGGGGCATTGTTCCAATTGTATCTATAACTTTTATCTGCTTGCATTCTTGAAGGGACATGATGACATCGCTCTTGTCCAAACAAGGTGGTCTTTTGTGAACAAGGACGAGAATTTACTCACAAGATTGCAGAACATAAATCTTGCATTTCATTTTGAGGTTGAGCAACAAGTCAATGGATGGTTCATCAACTTCTTTGGCTTCAATGGCACTGCTGGTGTATGGAGAATCAAGGCCCTTGAAGAATGCGGAGGCTGGTTAGAGAGAACAACAGTTGAAGATATGGATATTGCTGTCCGTGCTCACCTTTGTGGATGGAAATTTATCTATTTGAACGACGTTAAGGTTTGCAAGTTTCTAAATTGTGATTTAATGTCTTTGTCTGATAACGGTTAGACAGGTTTAGAAAATTTTGCTCTCTTTTTGTCTAGTGCCTGTGTGAACTGCCGGAGTCTTACGAGGCATATAAGAAGCAGCAACACCGGTGGCATTCTGGTCCAATGCAACTTTTTCGCCTGTGTTTTTCCGACATATTGCGTTCAAAGGTTCGTATGGTTTATTTATCACAAGCAAATATTCTTACAGATTTTTGTCACACAGTAGCTTCTTTTTTTTTTTCTTTTNGTTTGTTTTGTTTTTTTTTCACAAAAAAAAATTTTTTAAAATTTTTTTCCCCCAGGAGCTTTTTTTTTTTTTTTTTTTTTTTTTTTTTTTTTTTTGGTCACGTCTCACAGTATCTATGACTAGCTTTAAGATTAGTCAGAAAGTTATTGAATATTTAATATGGCCAGTATTAAAAAGGGAAAACAAACTTGGTCATCGCAGGGGTCATAACTTGGTTCTTTTTCTAGAACATTAAACTCTGATCCATTGGGTCATAACTTGGTTCTTTTTCTAGAACATTAAACTCTGATCCATTGGGTCATAACTTGGTTCTTCAAGATCAGTAATTTCTGGATAAACAATGGGGAGTTATGGCCAGCCTTGCCTTTAAACTTGTGCCTTTCTGGAGAGTATACTAAATTACGGTAACCTCTTATGACGAATAATGTATAGAATTTTGATGGGTCAGTGTTTCATCATTACTTTTTTTGAACATATAAGACTTTATAAACTAAGAACCAGCAGTAAGTTGGTACTGGACAGAACGTGACAGGATAGCAAAAAACAAAAAGCAAAACTAATTTCCCTTTTCTAAACATCAATGGATTTTTGAGTTCTAAAACTGATTCCGCCTCATTTACAAGCTCCAATTTGCACCAAAAGTAAAACAAAAGAATGCAGTCAAACTTTATCTTCTGAATGGAGTTGGATTCTTCTTCAAAGTATCTCAGATTCCTCTCTCCAAATTGTCCAAAAGATAGAGGCTGAGATTGTATTATACCATATGTCACACCTCCTTTTTCACCGGGTAAGGGGAATTTTTCCACTTTAAGTGACATTATTCGATTTTTGGGATTTATTTTGTTTTCAGAGTCTCCACCCGGATATTTTACGGTGTTCCGGGACACCATTTATTTATTAAAAATTCCAAAAATCGAGGAATTTTGACTCTGTTTAAATTGTCTGCGAACCAGAAATCCGGGTAAGGAATTCTGTTAACCCGGGAGAAGGTGTTAGGCACTCCCGAATTCCGTGGTTCTAGCACGGTCGCTTAATGATTAAACTTGGCCTAAATTGTTTAATTACTGCTTTTATACTTATGTGCATCTTTTATATTTTTTACCGCTTTTATTATTCACTTGCATTTAAAGAGTTATTTTGAAACGGGTCACGTATGCGTAAAGCCCGTTGAGATTGAGATGTGTCAAAAATCATGTCACACGAACGTGTACATAATTCACGACACTGAATTTATTTAAAGAGATAAACAAAGTGCGCAAGCGCGTATTTTGTTTTGTTGTAAAAAAGAAACCGAAATCACGTCACGCGGACATGTACGCAATTCCGATAATTTTTGAGAAATTCGTTTCTAAAGGTGTCTCTACGAGTGTTCATTTTAGTCTTTTATTTGTGTTACGTAAACGTATACACAATTTTGAGAAAAAGGGTATATTTTTAGTTAGTTTCATTCAAAGTTACGTAAAACGTATACTTCGATGATTGTTTTATTTCTCCTAAAGTTCAAGGCATTCAATGTCTAATTTATGGAAGATATTTGAAATTCACTATATCTAAATTAAAAATCCTAAATCAAGTCATGAGGTTGGGCTATGGCCTAGTCTAGCCCGATTTTTATCACTTTAGGCCATCCTAAATTGGCTATTTTTGTAAGAGGACTACTAGTTAAGAAATTCAATTCTTAATCAGATCTCAAAGGTTTTTGCTTTCTAGTTTTGATGAACGGTGGAAAATATGTTAATGAAGATGCACCTCATTCGTGTAGATATATATACACCTATGAAAATACAGACATATAAATACGTTATCTACTAATTCTGCTTCAACTTGGTAAGCTAAAATTACTCTATTTTTAGAACTTTGCAATTTCTAAAGAAGAGCATACCACAAACAGTTTTATTAGTTCTGAATCAGCAGTTCTTGCCAGTTTTAGATAGCCTAACCTTTCTAAAAGATCAAAGTTCATACGTATTTAAAGTATTCATACATCGGTTTCAGAAAATTTACGGGATACAAGATGAACTGAAAATAATCTACTAGTTCCACTTATATTGAACTCAATCGAATCTGAAATAATCGTTTCCAAAATCCAGTAAGTGTTTATACATATCTCATACATGCTCCCTTTTATTAAATATGTAATATCATCGTACTACTTTCAGAACAAAGAAAGAGAGCATGAATTCGAAATTTCAGGAGAATGTCCCTTTTCTAAAATCAACATGAACGAAACTGAAATTGAATATACAGTCCAGTTTAAATACAATGGTGCTAAAAGATAACTATAGATGAATTACAACATTTCAAACTTCTATAAGGATACATTTTCCTATAAAAGAGTAAACTGAAAATGGTGATCTCTAACTAGTTGCTTGACTTGAACTTCTTTATGGCTATACATCTGAGCCTTTTTGCAATCTGTAAAACACCCCAAATAATTGGGTGTGTTATGCATCCACCAGATCAAACAGGACCATGAAAGGAGGTCAAGTTTAACCCTGATAATGCTATGCTAAACAATACTAAAAAGAGAGAATCATTTATGCATTTTTCTTTGGAATGAATCTGACCATAAAAAGGGTCAGATTCAACTCCAGAAATGTCATCTTTCATACCTTGGACCTTCAGCCCATATCTATTCCTTGACTTTGATTATTTAGGCATTTTTTAGAGGGTGAATCTAACCATATGAAGGGTTCAGATTCCCTACTCTAAAGCCCTTTTCGATTCCCTATTTTATACCCTTAAGGGGGTAATTTTCAGCAACTAAGCCATTGTTTGTGCACTGTTATGGGGTGAACCAGAAGTCAAATTCATCTACCCTAGTGCAACTTACCTTAATAATAAACTACAGCAAACACAAAACTAGCATCTAAGTAAAAATGTATTCTAAACTAGTAAACTTGAATTAAAACAGATTCAGGCATATTGTATATTTATCCAGATTTGTTCATCAACATATGAACCAATCTTATTTCAAGTTTTCATATCAAGATCAAAGAAGCAGAAATCACAGCTAGAAGAGGCAGATTCAGACAAAGAAGAAGAAGTTTTTTGGAGTCTTTCAATAAGGTTAAATAGTTACATACCGTTCAAAGAGAAAAAGACCAAAGATATCTTGACCAAATAAAGGTCCAGGGAGAACAGATTTAGTAGAGAAGAAGGATAATCATCAATAATGAACAGCAACTTCAGCAGCAACTAACAACCCAGAATCAAAACCCCATAATACCAAAGAAATCCAGGAACTTGAATAAGGATATTTGAGATTTTTATAAAAAGAAATCAGAGTACCAATGATGAACCAAGAACCGAGAATCAAATACTGGAACTTTAATCAAATACTTTCACTAGTATTTTTTGGAAATTTTCATTTATGAAGGAGGAAAACTATTCTGATTTTTGTGTGTTTTCAGATGTTTTCAGCATGTAAAGAGAGCTAATTTCAGTCTGTAAAGAAAGCTTTTTTTTAGTGTGTCCCCCAAATAAAGGTCCTTAATAGTCTAAAGGGAGGGTCTATTTATAGGAGGCATGGGGATGGGATATGCTTTGGCATATTCCTCATCCAAAATTAGCTGAAATTGTACATAGGGCAGCTGTCACCCTTATCCTTTGGGACAACTGCCCCTATTCCAGAAACTTCCAACCTATGAAATGACCTTAACACCCTTAAAAAAATCTGATTTCTCAAATCTAGAAGGTTCTTGGGTTGTTACACCTAAGATTCCTTCATCTAGGATTCCTAATATACCCCTTGAAGTCCTTGAAATTACCATTAGGTAACCAGGGTTAACTTGCTGTCACGACCTAAAACCCTAACTCAGGTCGTGATGGCGCCCAACAGCGGGGTCAGGCAAGCCAACATTTAAACTACTACAGTTCTTTCTCATTTGCCTTAAACATATCAATATATATACCAAGTTACAAAGCTTAGACTATTAACCGATTGAGGGTAACTAACCAGTTTTAAACAAAACAGTCATAATGAGTTGTGAGTCCAAAATATGCATATATGTACGGACATAATCTACACAAATACTACGTGTGTGCCAGGAACTAGTGTCACGAGTATCACGGGCATACTAACTGGATATACAAAAGGTAAAATATACAACCCCACTGTCTGAAACAAATAGACGGGAACATAAGCAAAGGAAACTCCATGGTGCTGCTGAGGATCGTTAGGAGAAGCAACTCACCGTGAAGTCAGGTCTGCTACAGTCAATATCTAGCTCCGGTCTGATAACCAGAAGCACCAGCCTCAGAATCTGTACGGTTAAGTATAGAAGTGTAGCATGAGTACATAAATAAATATGTACCCAGTGAATATCCCGTCTAATCTCGAAAAAGTAGTGACGAGAGGTTGACTTGACACTCACTAAGGTCCAACAGTAGAATATAACAGGATATAATGGAAACGGTAGGCATGTACGACAGTGTACAGCAAATACGTGTAAGACACAGAAATCCAAGTAAATTCTGATAGTAAATAACAATATCCACGTTTTGTTCCCCCATTATCGGTCAAATCAATATCACTGAAACAATACCAAATTTATATAAAGCTTCCCCCGCTCGCGAATAATTCCTGCGACTCGGGTGCTGACACATATATACCGAATTACCGGAAAGCTTCCCCCGCTCGCGAATCATACCTTCGACTCGGGTGCTGACTCATATATACCGAATTACTATAAAGCTTCCCTCGATCGCGAATCATACCTGCGACTCGAGTGCTGACTCATATATACCGAATTACTATAAAGCTTCCCTCGATCGCGAATCATACCTGCGACTCGAGTGCTGACTCATATATACCGAATTACTATAAAGCTTCCCTCGATCGCGAATCATACCTGCGACTCGAGTGCTGACTCATATATACCGAATTACTATAAAGCTTCCCTCGATCGCGAATCATACCTGCGACTCGAGTGCTGACTCATATATACCGAATTACTATAAAGCTTCCCTCGATCGCGAATCATACCTGCGACTCGAGTGCTGACTCATATATACCGAATTACTATAAAGCTTCCCTCGATCGCGAATCATACCTGCGACTCGAGTGCTGACTCATATATACCGAATTACTATAAAGCTTCCCTCGATCGCGAATCATACCTGCGACTCGAGTGCTGACTCATATATACCGAATTACTATAAAGCTTCCCTCGATCGCGAATCATACCTGCGACTCGAGTGCTGACTCATATATACCGAATTACTATAAAGCTTCCCTCGATCGAGAATCATACCTGCGACTCGAGTGCTAACTCATATATACCGAATTACTATAAAGCTTCCCTCGATCGCGAATCATACCTGCGACTCGAGTGCTGACACACTTATACTGAATTACCATAAAGCTTCCCTCGATCGCGAATCATACCTGCGACTCGAGTGCTGACTCTTATATATACATATATATACCGAATTTATCAATAAGCTCAGTAGGGGCTATGCTTGCAACAAGGTTTAATCAACTGAGAATTCAAATGCAACTTTTCCCATTTCCATACTAATTCAATGATAATAAGCAACTCAAAGTACGCTAAGGATACATATACGTCACATAAAACATGCTTGTGAGCCCTAAAACTACCCGACATAGCATAATAGTCGCTACGTGCGGACTCTCGTCACTTTGAACGCACGTAGCCCCCAAAACAATTACACACAGCATATAGAATACCTATGGGGACAATTCCCTCTTACAAGGTTAGAAAGGAGACTCACCTCGTGTCGAATCTACCTCTCGGACCAAGAACGCGCCCGCAACTCCGAACTGTACACCCGAGGACTCGAAACTGAGTCGATTCTCTTGACAATCCTTTTAGCATACGTTAATTGCGACAACACGTAACGGCAAAATCGGAGTAGGAAAAGATCCGTATGATATTCTTAGAAAAGGATACACCATACTCTCTTAAAATCACAAAAACCTGCTACGATTATAAAGTATTAGTATAATTTCGTAAGAGTTCCTTTACTAACCAAGACTCACGTTGCTGAGATGCAAACTTTTGTTTTAATTTGCTGAAGCCTCATCCATCACATAATTGTCGTAGAACATCTCTATCTTTGTGACTTAGAGAAGCTTTTTTTTAATATTTAGTAAGTGTATGCCCCACTTTTTGGGGATTATTTATTCAAAAATCCCTTAATAAGCCACCAAACCATAAAGACCATGAGTCATTGTATCTTATGTTGCTTGCTGCCACGTAGGGATATGACTTTTATTAAACTAACCCACAAATTTAAATTAATTTGTTAACTTTCCACTCAAATTAATAATTAATCAATTATTTACATAATTAAGAACTATCTCAAACTACTTCAAATACTACTCACTTTTAACATACTTTATACACCTTACTATCATGGCCACCTTCAACAAAACTCGTTTTCTTTAATTTGTGTACCTTTTATCCTTCATGACACTAAATTTTTCAAGCAAGTCATAAATCATAAGAAGCCGCTATGGGAAGTCTCATTTAGGGAAACGGGGTCCGATAACGCAAAACGACCGGTCGGGTCGTTACACTTGCTTGGGTTATTATTAGCCCTAGTTAATTAATCCTAGTTAGCTCACTTTAGTTACCTAAGACTAATAGGTATTATTAGCTTAATCCTAGTTTCATTGACTTTAATTAAGATTAATCAACTTAATTCCTTAAACTTAGGTTAGTTGACTTGCTTCAATCAAGTAGACCTAGTTAATTATCTTTAATTAGGATCTAGGACTTGACTGATTATTTGAGAGGTTATTAACCAAGGTTAACCTATTAAACGAATGTTTTTTATAAGGTTACCATTAATTAGGTTAATTCACAACCATACACTGGTTCGGAATTAATTGGTTCTCTAATTAATAGGGTAATTAAACAACTAACTTAGTTTTAACATACTCAGTTAAACCATGAAGTAATTAATCAACAAGGGCAATCATATTTAATGAAGCAGCCATGAATTAGTCAGACTATATACTCCTAATTTAACACTGACAATCAAATAAGAACAAATATTATATATTACAGCATGAATCGAAAGAAACAGTCACCTATCATGACAACCCTAGGCCGTTTATCTAACGAACCCTAATTACTCATTAACGGGAACAAATTAAACTACGACATGATCCTCATGAAATATGTTTTTGGATTTAAACTAATTACAACAGGTGAAACATGAATAAGTGGAGGGAAAACAGTGAAAGAGGAATTAAACAAAAACAAACCTTCAAATTAGCAAACAAGTTTAACGCACAGAGCATGTTGTTAACTAAGACGACAAAATGTAAATTGACACAAGAAAAAGACAGTGATTCTAACAAAACGCAGATGATTCTCTTTTTTACAAGAAGAAAGAAAACAAATAAAAATAAATGAAAAGAATAACAAACTCAAAAAAAAGGGGGTGTACCAGCGGTATGGTTTTGGCCGGAAATTTTGAGTTCGCCGGACCTTGGCCGGACTCTGACGGGGTTTGAAAATAGCTCAAACCCACATGAATCAATAGCCCTCGATGAGAGCTATCGGTCCATGTAGGTGGGAGCCATTAAAAGTCTTCAAGTCGGCAGGTAAGTGAGAATCAGGGTTTTTCACTTTTCACATTTGAAATTACTCCTTTTGGGGTGGGTTTTTGGAGAAACGGATGGTGGGAGGTGGTTGAGAATGGAGAGGGGATCGTTTGGTGAAGATTTGGGCTGGATTGGCGGTGCTCCGCCGTCGGAGGCGATTTCCGGCCGGCGGAGGAAGGCGGAGGGACGGCGGAAGCCGGCGTGGTGAGAGAGAGAGGATAGAGACGGACATGGGGTGTCTCTAAGGGGGTGTAATACTTTGAATTAGGGGGTATGGGGTATTTTGGAACAGTTATATAGTAAAGGAGTTATTAGTTCCCAGCCGTTGGATCTGGGAAGATCAATGGCTAGGATGGGAAGGTCAACGACTAGGATCGTTTTAATTAATCAAACGGGGTCGTTTTTGGAAGCTGGGGGGTCAGGCCGGGTCAAGGGATTGGGCTGGGTTGTTGGTGAGGCAGCTTGGGCTTGGGCAATTCTAGCCCAGGCCCATTTTAATTCATTTTTAATCAAAACCCACCTTAATTAATAAAATTATCCTAAAATTAAAACTAAATGTAATAGTTAGTTCTAATCCTAGTCCTTGTTCAATTAATTAATTAATTAAGAGTCATATCACTTAATTTACTGCTAATCAATTAAAGTACAAGTTTCACAATTTTTGTTAAAAATAAATAATTAAATCAAGAAATTAACATTAATCTACTTTATATCAAACAATTATATTTATTTAATTGAATACTAAGGTTATGCGTCTATTCATGTCATTTTAAATTATTAAAGGACGAATTATGGCTACATAATGTAAAATAAATTCACAAATAGCACTAAAATTCAACAAAATTCACAAAACCAATTAATTTATTGAGTTTTTGTAGGATTATATGGTAGGTAAAAATCACGCGCTCACACCATATAACTTTTCTTTTGTCTGTCATGAAAAGGTGGAAAGTACTTCTGTAAAGATGAGAGCTTGTCTTCTGTTCCTAGTAAAATTTTTGCGCTCTTACTATAGGTGATATTATGATAGGTGATTGGGTGTTACTCGTAGAGAATCATATCTTTGTGAAAATTCTTTACTTTTTTGTATGCCACTTGTATACTAGGAACTTCTTTACCACATTAACAGTTATTTCCTTTAAAGAAGAAAACATGAAATACATAGATTGCATCCCAGAGCTCTCTTGTCTTTTTCAAATACATGGTAACCTACATCTATCCCACTCTCCAGCCAATGTCCCCAAAAATCAACAGTGACCCTTCCTCACTTTGCTGTTTGCTCTCTTGGTGAATTTTGGATACATCACAATAGGAGGTGGAGGGTGCTTTTACTTGAGCTACCCTCTGTCTTCAAGAATTTTTGTTTTGTGAGAAAAAAAGTTTATGATATATGAGATAAAGAAATTTATGGCGATGACAAATGGAGAGAGAGAGAGAGAGAGTTCTCGTTATGAGAGCAGGAAATAGAAGAAATTTATCAATAATTGGAAAAAATATCTAGGATAAAAACTCTTTAAGTTTCTCAAAAGGGCAATGTGCGCAAGTCTCTTCAAAAGTTGCAAATGGTCAATATTGGTTTAAACTTCACTTTTCTTTTCAGGTTCCGCAAGTTCTACTTCCAGTAGTTCTCCCAAAAAGAGAAGTAAATAAAAAAAAGGCAAGCAAGAAAAGAGGAATGGAAGTGCCCAATATAGTAGTCAAATTATGCAAGGTGTGTGTTTTAGAGCCAAACAATTGTAGATTCCATTGCAGAGCTTTTTAGATGTTCGCCAAGAGATTGTAATTCTAACAATATTGATAGTAGGGGACTTTGAGTATTGATAGGGGATTGAGGAGGTTAAAATGAAATGAGAAAGGCATTATGAAATGTTATAAAGACTATGAGCAAGTGAACACCATAATATATGAGGATATAAGTAATAAGCTGGAGAAAAGCTCTGAGCAATCTATCATTTTTTTCCCAAAGTAAGCTTAACGAGTAGGAACGAAGAGAGAAAATGTGTATACCGTCCCAAAATGTGAGAAAGATATGAACGGAGACCTTCAACGCTATTTCATGTGGTGAGACAATGAGATTACTTCCTCTGGCTTCTTAATAGATACGATGATAAGAAAATGTAAAGAGGCTTCAAATACTGAAATATAAACCTGCTGACTGGGTGTAATCTCTCTCTGATAAATGTACTTGTTTGTTTGGGTGGAATTGTGGTATGTCAGGTGAAATTGCTTCCAAGGATGAACATGTAAATGTGACAATAAAATTTGTAATACTGACGCTTAAAGGTGACATTGTGTAATGGACCTATTTATCTTGTTAGGTGTTGAAAATGGAAACTACTAGCAGGAAGAACATTCCGAAATGTCTCTAGACACATCTTCTGACCTACTTATGAATATAAAGCAAGAGGTTGTTTGAGATTAGAGTTGTGGGTGATTCATTTGAGACAAGAATTTGGAATTAGATTAAAGACAAATCTTTAGCTTATACTGAATAGGAGCAGTATGAACCACATAAACTCATACCTATTGATAAAAAATTAGAACAGGAATATCACAGGGTAGCAATAACATTAATATATGCCTAATCGAGTGTTGGGAGATTTTTAGCAGTGTCAAATACAGTAGTTATAGATGATTTGGTTTGTAATAAGAAGTGATGAAACTACAAGGATATTCTCTGTTTACTTAGTGGAATGGCTAAATGCCAAATCCATCCTCATTTATTTTCCCAACTCACCGCTGGTCTAAAGAAAAAAGAAAACAGTGGAAAGGTTCTTACTAATTTCGCATGGGTAGTCCTTATGTCATTCATCTTCTTATTGACCTGAAATTGCCCAAATTTTTTGTCGCTTCTTTGCTAAGCTTCATCTTATCACCATAAAAGTATAGGCATGGATTGTGCGCATGCTTTCTCTAGGTCTGTCCTCCCTCCTTCCTTCTTTTTGGTAACCCCTCCTTCCACATCAGACTTGATGAGCAAATATGATATTTTTTGGCTGAGTGTTGCAGAAAGTCAAACATTTTGGAAATAATATGGGTCTTAGTACCTCCAAATGGGTAGTTCCTGTCGTTTTTCAAGTGTTGGCTTCTTTTCTTTGTACTTTGGTAGGGCAAGCTCTTCAAAAATCCGGACATTTTATTTCCTCTATGTGCTTGCTTAAAGGCCAATAGAAAAGAACAGAGGAACTTTCCGGGTTATATTCCCTCTGACATCTTCGCTTTGGGCATATCTACCACTTGATCTGTAAGACCACATACTTTTCTTTTATTTCCTCAAATTCGTACTCTTCCAGCCACCCCCTTTAATTTCTTCCATATATTTCCGTACCCTAGGCTCCTGCTTCCATTAGTTTGAGGACTCTTACATCAGTTACTTTTAGGGAAAAATTGTGTGGTCATGGTTGTTAAAGTTACTCTGACCTGAAGAAAGGTTATCATAACGTTTTGATGCCGAAGGGAAGTTATTCTAGTTACCCCTTCTGATTATCTCGTAACAAGTAAATTATGTGGCCTTCCTTCTAATCAAGTTATCATTTCCTCACTGTATCATTTCAATTTGAATATTTAAATGAATCCTTAAATGCTTTATAGATACACAATTTATTTCTTTTACAAGTTTAAAGATCATTTATATCTTTTCAAGTGGTGATTATTGTATATGGCTGTCATTTCAGGTTAGTTGGTTCAAGAAAGCCAATCTAATATTCCTTTTTTTCCTCTTGCGGAAGCTCATCCTACCATTTTATTCATTTACTCTCTTTTGTATCATTCTCCCACTCACCATGTTCCTCCCAGAAGCTCAGTTACCAGCTTGGGTCGTCTGCTATGTGCCTGGACTTATGTCCATCCTCAATATTCTTCCAGCTCCACAGTCATTCCCTTTTATTGTACCCTACCTTCTATTTGAAAACACGATGTCTGTGACCAAATTCAATGCCATGATATCAGGGCTTTTCCAGTTAGGAAGTTCTTACGAGTGGATTGTTACGAAAAAGTTGGGAAGATCATCAGAAGCTGATTTAGTTTCAATGGTGGAAAATGAATGTGAACCTTTGGTGGAGAAGAGTAGTGTCTCAAGATCCTCATCAGAATCAGGCCTTGCGGAGCTTACCAAATTAGAGATGACCAAGAAAATGGGAAAGAGGAAGAGAAACCGTTTATATAGAAAGGAGCTTGCTCTTGCATTGATATTATTAACGGCCTCTGTCAGAAGCTTGTTATCTGCTCAAGGCATTCACTTCTATTTCCTATTGTTTCAAGGGTTTACTTTCCTTGTTGTCGGTCTTGATTTGATTGGCGAACAGGTGAGCTGATCATAAGAATATTTCAAGATATCCGGCCATAAATTCAATTGTGGAAAATCCTCGCAGAAGGGCAGACCGTACTGCTTGTACATGTGATTGTGGTACCTGGCTCCGTATTGCTACCTTTATGCAGTCAACTTACACGAATTAAAAGAAAGCTTCATAATACCACTATTTGGCGGCCATATTTATTTAATTGATGCCAAGTGGAGATTGAAATCAATACTGGTAGGAGTTGTCATCTGCCTACCTCTAAGTTTGATGTAATTTAATATAAGCTTGCCTGTAATAGTAGTGTAACCATCGAGTAGTCTATTTTTTGTTTGTTCATCTAGTTTAAGATTCTTTATTTTGCCATTGACTAGTTTTGTACAATTATATATAGTTAAATTTGGGAGAAAACACCAGTTACACCATACACTCTTATTTACTAGCTTGGTTCGCACTGATTCATTCACATGAAATTTGATCAACAAAAAGCCTTTATTTGGTCAATTTCACGTGAAAGTTTCTTTTTTGGAACCCGAAAAATAGGTTTTCATTATCGCAGCCCCAAATACAAACCAGAACAAAATCAGTAACTTGCAGCAGCAAATGTGTGCACTTATAGATGATCGTTTCAACTGGACGAGAAGGCAGAGTCAACCAATCATCCATTAAAACTCCCCCAGAGAATCAACTACCACACTTACTAACCTCACAGGTTCAAGGAAAAAGAGCACCTCTCTCTCTCTTTCTCTCACTTCTTCAATGGTCTTATAGCAATTCTTGTGTCCCAATGCTTGTATGTTACTTTAGTAATACAATTAGCTCCCCCAGCAATCCAAGGAAGAAAAGAAACTTAATTGTACCTAAACAATTATCTGGGTATAAAGTTGATCTAGATTGTCGTCCATGGATGAAGCATATCTAGCTACAAGTAGGCGTGTTTTAACCATCCAGGTGATAGATAATGAGTGCAGCTTGAATTCTTTTCACCTTATTGGTGACAATATACTAGTTTTGGTCTAGTGTTAATGTACTGATGAATTTACTAATGCTATTACTTGAGCATTTTATTGTTTTGTTGTTTGAACATTTGTATTAAATTCTATTTATGATTGTTCGTTTGTAATTTGTGATTTACCGGTTATTTGTGGTTTTATGATGGTGGTGTTTAGTGATATTTGGAGGTTGGATTGTCTTTGGTTTATGTTCGCAGTAGCCATAAAGTGAGCTCTGCATTCCAGTGCATTTTATATGGCTGTTGGAAATATTAACAATGATTTTTAGAAATGAGATTTTTTGTGGCTGGGCCTGGTCGTCGAAAACCTTATAATTTTTGGCAGATGTGCCTTTCGAAATCTCTAAAATAAATCTACCAGAATATCTTTTTTATATAAAAAAATCATAACAATATTTTGACGGAACAAATTTAACGAATATTTGTTGGGGAATGTTACCAACATGTGACTGGAGAAATATTCAAAAACTCACAAACTCAATGTTACACAAAACTCCTTCGAAAAATCTATTGGAAACTTCTGATAGACACCTTTTGTCCTGTCGAAATTTTATTTTCAACAAGCTGTAGAGTTAATCAATTCACAAAATCAAGTCATACGAATAAAATTCCTTCCTTACATATACAATAATTATTTCACAAAGACAGAAGGAAGCAAGAAACACAAGAAATCAAACATCTTTATGAAAAACACAAACATGAACAAGCACAACCACTTAAATTCACAACAAAGAAAATGACTTATATGTCAACCTAGTGGTTGACATGGTGGGCATCAACATCTTTGGTGAGATTAGTGGCAAATTCCAAATAAGAGAAGGGTTCTGAAACGTCATCATTCTGCTTCTCGTACTCAATAGTCCATAAGACCAAGTTGTTTTCTCCTTCATTCTCAATATGAACTATTGCTTTGAAGGCCTTGTATTATTCCGTTAAATCACCTTCAAATGCCTTGAATGTCACTAGCCTTTTCTCCTCCTCTATGGCTTCAACAACCACTTTCGCTACCTTTTCTTGCCCTCTATTTTTTGTGCCAAAACAAGAAATTTATAAATGAACATAGTCGAGGCCATAAATAAAGAGGAATTTATATATGTTGGATGTTTATATTTAGGATCATCGTTTATATTATGATCTTGTTAAGAAAAAAATTTGGAACAATAACCATGTGCCAGATTTTTGAAGCACTACGAATTCTGACGAGTGGTCACCAAAACTTTAAGCCATTGTGGCTGAAAATTCTGGTGATCCGTCAGATTTGATCACCAAAAGCATGTTATGGCAATCACCAGGACTTGGTCAAAAACGCTAACGTAAAGCACCAGGAGTCCTGACGATTACCAAAATTTACAGCCATAATATTGAAAAATTCTGGTGATCGGTTAGATTTGTGGCAATATCCTGATGATCACCACAAGCATTTTATGATGATCACTAGGATTTGTCCAGAAATACTGACCATCACCTTAAAAACCTGACGATTGCTAAGAGCATCCCAAGGCATTTTTTAACGGAGTCAAATAAATGGTGGCACCAAATGATTTTATTTGTGCAAAATGGCCCATAAATCTCTATTGAAGCCTAAAAAAGAAGTAAAATTATCGTTTCTTTAGATGGCGAATAGTATCTCACATATTTGTCTCTCTCTCTCTACATACTTAGAATCCTAGAATCACGGTTAGTGAAGTGTAAATTATAAAGAATATGTACAATACTAAGAAGTATAGTATTGTACTATACAATCCTAGTTTATATGAACCTAGAGAATACTACTTTTTCATTTATAGACATAGAGACAATGGTATATCTGGAGAAAAGGTAATCAAAATTGAAAACCTACTTTATAAAAATAAAGTAAGTGATTAGAAAATCTTAGTTACCGATAGTATAATTCCAGTTGACGACGGAGCCTACAGTACCCCAATCTCCTTGATGCAAATCGACAGCTTGAATTTTATGTGGAGTTACATTGGGAAGATGGTGTGGTTTGTGCCTAAACATTTCATGAAAGAGATCCCCACAACCTTTGATCTCTATTTGTGAAATCAACTTTCCTTTCAAACCCATGTCTAATTAATGAGAATCAGCGCCTAATAAAAATATTTAATTCTGCAGTGTAGATATAGCACTATTGGAATATTTTGATGGATAAAGCACAAGAAAGGAAAGTCTTTATATAGTTGCAATTCTCTGCAAGCTCGATTAGAAATTTTCTCCAATTTGTTTATAATATAATTTAGATTTGTTGAGATATGGTTTCTTGATATAATCAATCTGATATTGATGGCTATGACATTTGAATATATATATATATATATATATATATATATATATATATATATTGTTTTTTTTGGTTGTTAAGATTACTTTATAAGTATTAATTAACTATACGTTACACGGAGCTTTTGCCCGTAGGCAGTGTTACAAAAGAGCCTAGTTGAACTATTACCGGCAGTGATGTGCCGTTGTACATTACAAGGAGAACTAAAACTAGTACTACTACTATGGTGAGCATCCCGCAGTATTACTGCTTTTGTAGAAGTGTAGCTTGTGGAAGGTGCTTCAGAATGGGTACCAAAGGAGTGTGGTGATTCCATGCAAAAAGTGTTTTTATGTTGTGACTCTCCACAGCCTTGCTTATCATTAAAAAGGTCCTGCCAGATGAAGTGAGGAGGATCTCCAAAAAAGTAATGGTAGTGCCCTTATTGTTTTTAATTCTATTGTTGATCAAATTGCGTCAAGTATTCTCATATTATGAGTCTATTGTATACGATCGTAGCAAATCAAAGCTTACACGTCTTCTCAGACACAGGAAAGTAAACAGGAGTTTCTTTGTTTGTTTTGTTTCGTTAGTGTAATCTATCAATATCTATATCATCTATACTATATCTATCTATATTTATAATATATTTATATCTATCTATATTATTATAAAAGCATAAATATAATGTCGGTTTACGAAAATAATCTTATAATATTAAGCATAATAACTCATAATAAGAGGACGTAACCGAATTCTAAATATTAGCCTAATAATCCTATTAGTTTTAAGACATAATACTTGTTACACGGCGCTTTCCTGAGATTCTTTGGAAGGGTGACGTAAGGCTAAGCAACCGATGTCAGGATGGTTGCTGTCCGCCAAGTGAGGTCCCCGCCACACGCTAGACGAGATTGCCAGTGCCGTGTGGGAAAACCAATGCCAACAATTGAGAGAACAGTAATGAGAATTGAATAAAAGCTTGATTGCAATAATGAAAGCTATTACAAAAGAAGGCAACGCGGTGTCAAGGGGTAGAGACACCAGTACAGAGAATTGCTTGCTAGAAAGTTTTGAATGCTTGATACCCCCTAATAATGCTTAAAAAAAAAAAAACCAAAGTTACATGAGTAGACCAAACTACGCTAGAGAAACATAACGAAAGTACATGGAATAAAACTACTCTATATTTACAGGGAAAAGGACTTAGTTTTCTACAAAGGTAGAAACAGGTCCGTTGGCAGCAACTTTGTCTCAGGCATCACGATTTGCGCACGCGACATTGTCTGCGCGCACGACGCTGTTGGCAGCTGCTTGTGGCTGGGCGCTAGCGAGGGAAATCGGTGGGGCGATAGAGGCACATGCGCGCTTGTCACTTGGCGCGGCCAAGACCACGGGGCCGTCCGTGGCGCTAGGCGTTGGGAGGCTTTCTAGGACGCCACAGGGCGTGCCCAAGTGGTCATGGGGCATGGCTGGAAAGCCGCCCATGAAATTCTCCCCCACCTGAGTTGCGACGTCCTCGGCGCCTTACTTGCTAAATAATCTTCAATCCGGCTCTTGTAGGCNGGGCCTCGAATACTGGGTATTGTGAGTTGGCTCCGTGAAGGATCCTTCGTGTCTTCTCGAAAAGGTTTCAATAGATTGACATGGAAGACAGGATGGATTTTCCACCAAGCTGGGGTATCCACCCGGTACGCAACTTTTCCAATGCGCCTTTCAATGGACAAAGGTCCAATATATTTTTGCAAGAGGCGAGGGTCATGGACCCCTGCAAATAAGTACCGCTTTGGGATTTTGACCATCACTTTTTCTCCTACTTGGTATTCAACAAAGCGACGATTCTGATCAGCATGCCTCTTCATTCTCTTTTGGGCTTTAACCAGATAGGTCCGCACTATCTCCATATTCCGCTTCCATTATATTGAGAAACTAGTAGCACGAGGAGATTTTCCCATGTTTGGTGCATTCACGGTGTGTGGGAGTAGCGGCTGTTGCCCGGTAACAATTTCAAAAGCGCTTTTGTTTGTACTGGAGCTCTTTTGTGAATTGAAACACAGTTGGGCAACATCCAGAAGCTTCACCCAATTCTTCTGCGATCCGATAACAAAATGGCGGAGATCTTCCTCCAACATACCATTGAACCGCTCCGTCTGGCCATCGGATTGTGGATGAAAACTTGAGCTGTGACTCAATTTTGACCCGAGGCACTTAAATAGTTGGGTCCAAAAGTTGCTAGTGAAGCGTGAATCGCGGTCACTAACAATGTCTTTGGGAAGGCCCCAATATTTGACGACATGAGAGAAGAAGAGTCGAGCTGTATCTTCTGCTGATATATATTGAGGAGCAGCGATGAAGGTGGCATACTTAGAAAACCGATCCACCACAACCAAGATAGTTGTGAGATCTCCAACCTTGGGCAATCCGATGATGAAATATAGAGACACGCTTTCCCAAGGTCTCTTTGGAACATCTAGAGGTTTCAGGAGTCCCGCTTGTGTCAAGCGTCGGATTTGTCCTTCTAGCATACTAGACAAGTCCTCACATACTGCACGATGTCGTCGGCCATTTGGGGCCAATAATATGCACGGCGAAGTAAGGCCATGGTGCGTTCTTCGCCGGGATGGCCGGCCCACAGAGTGTCATGACATTCCGCCAAGAGATTTCTTCTCAAATCTCCTCCCTTTGGAACATAAAGTCTGTTCCCTTTTAC